>JAODAL010026973.1:0-55782 GCA_025379985.1 Phyllomedusa bahiana
ATATTTTTTTTAAAGGGGTTTTTTTTTCTGGGACTCCATTTTCCCCCCACACTAAAAAAAAAGACCCGCTAGGCAAACTTAAAAAAGAATTTTACCCCTGAACAATGAAGACCAACGAAGATGAAAATCTCTTTAAAAAGCTGTAAAAATTTTAAAACCATATAAAATAAATTAATGTTCTACAACCCCTTGGTCTATTCCCCAATAAACAAGTATTGGGAAAAAAAATGTTCTTGGGCACACAGAATAAAGATTCTCTTTTTTAAAATTTAATTTATAAAATGTGGACTCTGGACTATACTTCTTGAAAAAATTTTTGCACTGCCTACCAATTTCTACACAAGATATTGTAAATTCCCAAAACTCAAAAACATAATATTGACTAAAATCCCATCAAAAAGAGGAAAAACACTAATTTTGGAAAAATCAATATTCAAATAATTTAAATTTGGGCCGTAGGGGGGCTTCAATACTTTTCATCCCCCAAAAAACCAAAAAAATAGTTCAAGAGGTGTTCCCACCATGCACCTAAATGGCGTATTGATAGGAAAGCATCAAATGTTATAGGTACAGATCCCCAGCCTGGGGCCCACACTTATCTTTTTGGCATCGGGCCCCCGAGTTGTTTGGGTCTGTTTTACGGGTCGAGGGGGGGGGTTGTTCATTTCAAGCATACTCAAACTGCGGCCCTCCGCTGTTGGAAACTACAACTACATCATTTCCCACTTTTTTTAGATGATAAAAATGCATGGGAGTTGTATTTCCCAAAACTTAGGGCCCATTTGAGGAGCCTGATCATTTTACTAAAACGTCCCGAATGGAGCATTGGTTTTAAAAAGGACCGCTCCCATCCTAGCCAAGATTAAAAATAAAGTGCACGGTGGAACACCCCTTTAAAAATAACCCACTAGTATGTTGTCGAACTGTTCTAGAAAAGTTAATCAGAGAACTTTTCGAATTTTAGAACCCGAACCGAACATTTTACTGTTTGTTCGAGTAAAATTCTAGTTTAAAAACGCCAATTTTCAGTCTTGTTTCCAGCGCTTTTCTGCACTTTTGGTGGCCACTAATCACCTTTTTTTGCACTTTTGGGGCCAACCAAAACAGTGCAGAGCACACAGAAGGTTTCAAAAAATGTCAACGCGACGTTTGGGGGTCTCATGGCTGCTAAAATCACATGACCATGTTATATGTATTTCCTTCTGAACGCCATTTTCAGCTCACTCTCTGTATTATACAGACTGCTCTTAGATCGCATTTTCCTCTCCATAGACTGCAATAGTTAGGGAGTTTGGTATTGCTGGCTGAAATCTTTCCCCCCCCCAAAAAGCTGTTATTTGGTGACATTTGCAGCCTCACATAACGCCTAACTCTCATATACATGGATATATATTATTCAGAGTGCTTGGAGTTGCTAAATCATACTCGGTGCCAAAAGTTCAGTTTTTGCAGTTTTGGAGGTTCAGTAATTGTATAACACACTGTCTCCAAGTCTCCTATGTGTCAAAGGGGCTTTTGGCCCCCTCGGGATGCAGGTCCCCATAGCAGCTGCTACTGCTGCACCTCCTATAGCTACACCCCTGCTTTGAAGTTGTCCTCATCTTTTCAGTTAGCCATTGAAGGAATGAAGTATTTTAACGTCTCAATTTTTCTCTGTCACTCTTAGAGTCAAATTTTCTTCACTAAGTTGTTCCACGTATCCAGTTTACTGTTATGGATGGTGATTAAAGCTTCTCCTCACCTGCATAGGTCTAAAAATTAACCAGAACATCTTCTCCCATAGACTTTAATGGGGTTCCAAGTTCGAGTTCCAAGTTCGAATAGAACTTCGAACCAAACTCACAAAAGTTTGAGGTTCTAATCGAACTAGAACTTTTTACTGTTCGCTCAACACTACTCACTAGTAGTGTCCAAACATCCAATAGCTGGACCTGTGTAGTAGAAAGTGGAGTCATAAATGACAGTCAATGCTCCATAATTTCCATCCAGTTTAGAGACCACATTGGGATACAGACCTTTGGAACGTCATCTGCACCTGGTAATCTGTCATCTAGTTTTTACACTCTGAATGAAGTGACTTTCTTAATGTAAATGTTCTGCGAGAAAGGTTTGCAAATATGTTTTTAATCCCAATAATGACCAATAGATGGCCACTCAATTTAAGAATGTCTCTGTAAAATTGTAGGCTCTGGAGCTGGCAAGTAGTGGAGAAAAGCTTTTTATGGGAACCGAGAGGTTTGTAATCCCTGTAAACAGTAATCAACATTAAAGCCGGCTATCAGTTACTGGTCCGTTTGCACTTAATTTTTTTGGCACCTTTTGTCTTTACCCCCAAATGCTTGCCATCAACGGCAATTTCTCTCCATTAGACCCTATTGTTAAATCATGAAACTAAGGGAGGAGGCTTATTAAAACAAAAATGACTTCAATAGAATGGCTGTAATCATATACTCAATGACTCAGGAGATCCATAACTGGATAATAATAGCAAGTTACATCTGATGACTCCAGATGGCAGAACATAAAATAAAGAGCAGCAATAACTATAATCTCGAAAGGCCTTGTTTAATAATCCTATTGATTCCCCATGTGGTTATTTTAGGAGACTGCAGCCACAGCTTTGACTGAGCAAAAAGGAACACTTATTTTGTAATTCTGAATTGCACGGATCCTGAGATAAAAGGATATACTGCACCCCAGATTTTATCTGCCTCTTCCCCATTCACACACACAAGTGATTACAGTAAGGGATGCAGCAAGGGAATATAAATGGAAGCCTTGCTTCTCGCTGCACCTGGTAAATATTCAATTGGTGCTTCTGGATTTTTGGTAGACCTTGTGTAACTACAGTGAGTGAACCTGCCCATGGGGAAATAGAATTATGAAACAGTTAGATTTTATGGATAAAATCTTTGTTAGTGCAAGTTCTTCACATCCTGGAAATAATTTTGGGAAAAAACATTTTTACTCTGATGTTTTTAGTATTTTAATTTTCTCTAGACTGATCTAGGGCTTATAGAGGTAATAAAACATTTCATGGTTAAGAGAGACCCCCTACATAGGTTTAAGGGCAATACGCTGAGTGTTTTAGAAGTATGCGCTGGACAGCGCATACTTAAAAGGCAGTGTTCACACGGCTTATTCAAGCCGTAATTGCGAGACGGATTTTGCCCGCAGTTACTGCTTGAATAAGGGGCGGGACGGGGGCACGGCGGGGGAGCTGCCTGCCGGCCCCATAGACACTGCATTATTCACGGCGCGTATGCGCCGTAAGTAATGTGCATGTCACTTTCTCCCCCCCGCAGCGGATTCGCCGAGCAGGGAGAAGAGACGGAATCGATAGTTCTCTATGAGAACTGTGGATTACCGTAGTTACTGGGACGGATTGAAGCCGTACTGCAGCGCAAATCCGGCGCGTAGTACGGCTCCAATCAGTCCCAAAATAAGCTGTGTGAACGAGGCCTAAAGTGTGGGGGGCCAGCTCCCTGGTTAGCCCCATACACTGTCATTATCAGCGGCGCGTGAGCACCGCGAAGAAGTGACATGTCACTTCTCTCTCCCGGCATACAATACGCGCGCATTGTACACCAGGGGAGATGAATGTATTTCATAGCTCTCTGAGAGCTTTGAATTACTGTAATTGTGAGGCGCATTTCAGGCGTATTGAAGCGCTAATACGCGGTGAAATGCACACGCAATTACGCTGTGTGAACATACCCTACATAGTGCCGACGTATAGCACCGTTTACTGTATGGGCCACTATATACGCCCGCAGCTTCATAGGGACGAGCAGTTCTTTCCCCGGGTGCGGATTCTGCACTGGGGGAAAGAACAATGATAGATATGAATTACTGTAATCTCGGCCTGTACTTCTGGCGTATTGACGCGCAATTACGCGCCTAAGTACGGACCAACATCACGCCGCGTGAACATACCCTAAGGCATTTAGCCTTTAATTACCTAAGTATTGAACTTAAAGTGAATTTCCACCACATAATATATAAATCAAAAATCCTGTTATGATCAATTTTTAATTCAACTATTAAAGTTGTTGGCGCTAAAATTAAGCTTCAAACCCCCTGCAAAGCCATAGATTCAAAACCTAGCATGCAGGTTGTTTATAGCCACCACTAGAGGGGGCTTGGGAGCTTGCTGTATACTGATATTAACCCCGTAAGGACACAGACAATTTTTATTTATTTTTTATTTTGTTTTATTACCCCCTCTTTCCAAAACCTATAACTATTTTATTTTTTTTCTATATTCATTATTTGAGGGCTTGTTTTTTTGTGAGCTGAGTTATATTTGTAGGACTTGGTACCATCTCATAAGAAACTATTAACAAAATTGTGGGGTGTAATGGAAAAAATAAATTAAAAAATGTTTCCATTGTTTGCACTGAGCTGCAAAATAAAGTTAACATCTAATTAAAGTGTAATTGATGAAGCAGATACAGCAATACCACACAATACAGTTTGTCACATTTTGGCACTTAAAAAAAACAAAAAAACCCTATTTTTAAACATTTTGCATGTTGCCATACTATGCCACCCTTAATTGTATTATCCCGTAAACGTAGCAGTGTGAGGCTTCATGTTTTACACATATATACACACACTAAATATATATATAATATAATATATATAAATATATATATATATATATAAATATATATATATATATATATAAATATAATATGTGTATTGTATTCATTATTTTCTGGCTGAAAACTGCAGATTTGAGCATTAAATGCTCTAAAACTACAGCATCTTACAGAATAAGGGACACAGCAATGGAAACAGCATGTCTGTCACTGGCTTGTGATGTCCTCAGCAAGGGGGGCATAATCTATATGACAGGTTCTCTTTAAGGACTTTAATTTTTTTTTTTAAACTCCTCTATTGGGGGACTTGTCTCATATCCTTCATTCTCCCTTTGTACTGATTTGTTATATTGATGACATGATGAAATTTACATTTATTGAGCTTCTGTGGTCCACATCATAATCATTCTAAAATGGTTACTACGTAGAAATAGACTACAAGGTCTCATCATACAGTTGTTATATGTATATTATTATGCACATGATTTACATTAATCTGTATGTGTTTTAGTGTTCCTTAGGTACAGTAAAGCTAGAGGTTGGAAGAATTAAAGCTGGGCCGTTCCACTCTGAAAGAAGGATGTCAGAAAGCAGTCAAGTGAGCGTTAGTAAAAATTTGATATAACTAAATACAACATTATAAATGACCTAGAACCTAAAGTTTCTATTCCCTATGATCTGTAGCTGGATGCAATCTATCTTTTTTGTTGTCTACCATTTCAGGCTGAGGAAGATAGGACTATATTAATTGTTAAAGGGATATTGCCACCTCCCATTTTGGGAGGTTGAGGCCTGCTCCTTGCCATAAGCAGAGAATGGAGCTGTGGCCGCACCTTCATGGCTCTTTCCATTCTCTTCTTCAGGACTTCTGTACACTGCCGAGTAGGGACTTTTTTTTCCCTCATCCTGCCCTGCATCTGATGATGGGCCAACCACAGTATAGAAGCTGGGAGTTGGGAATATATCTTTAATCAGGGTTGGACAGGGGTGCCCACAGCTAACCAGTGGACTTAAGTCTGGGGGCACAACCTACTGTACAGGCCTATTATACTTTGCCTATTGCTTTTTGCCTCTTTCTCTTTTCATTTCTGCCTCTTCCAAGGATGTTTATGCAATTTAAAAGAAACTCCAGGTCTGCAATTCTTAGGGGCCCATCAGGGATTTTCCCTGTAACCTTTATGGGCCAGTCCGAGAGACCCTCCAGAGACTGAATGCTGTGCAAAAGCTTTAGGCACATGCAGGAAAAAAATATTGCAACATCAGAATGCTTTAATATATATATATATTAAGTGATGATATGGGAGTGAAATATATTTCTTTCTTTTTATCTATCTTTCTATCTATAAAATTTGTTATTAAATGTATTTATTAAAATATATATATTTATCAATTTGCAAAATGAATCAGAAATAAAAACCAGATCAATATTTGGTATGACTGCCTTTTGCCTTTGGAGTCCTGGAAGTAATGATATGGCTCCGACAGAGCCCAGACCCCATCATCTTTAAAAATGTATCTGCAGTCATATGACGAGACAGATGGATTTGAGCCATCTTATATCCCCAGAAGATCTGTGCCTCTCCAAGATGTTTGGAACAATCTCCCTGCCATGTTATTTCAAAAACTGTGTACCATTTGAAGACAAATTAAGTTTACACCAAATATTGATTACACTTTGATTCCTCTTTTGTTCATTCACTTTGCATTTTGCTAAATGATAAAATAAACTATTAACACTTCTATATTAAAAGCATTCTTACATTGCAGCATTTTTTTCACACCTGCCTAAAACTTTTACATAATGCTCTATGTATTTGTGAATAATAATCTCCTTATCTTATAAGGTGCCCTGTTATTAGTTTATGACTGTTTAGACATTTTTCACTAGTTTTGTGTCTCCACTAAGCACATATACCAGGAAAGCTCCCAACATACTCTATGCATTAAATAGATACTGCCATGTAGTGGCTTCCATCACCCTTAGACTTCTATTAAATGGATGCTAGAATTGTTTATGAAGGACAGAGGCAACTGTCACCTGTCACAATCGTCCGTCATGTATAGGCTATTATAGTATTCCTGTTACAGGTATGTCCTCCAAAGCTCATGACATGTTAAATGAATGTATGTGATGGATGCCATACAGTGATATCTGTTACCCATAGGCTAGTATGGTATGTGTTTAACATATACATTCCTTTGACTGGTTCCCGTTTATGGTGCAGTGTAGTCTACTATTTTCCATTCTTCATCTTTGGCAGTAGACTAACTTATATGACCCAAAGAAATCCTGAAGAGTATTTTTTGGTCCCCACTGGAGTATTGTAACCCCATAGACACATCTAGTATGTACATCAGGAGCTTTTCCCTATACACACTAAACATAGGGGAAAATGTGAAGTGGACAGGATCTTAGATGAGCAAAATCTCACCAAATCTTCTTTTTTCTTTCCTATTGTAGGCCAGTGATGGCAGCAGTAGCCTCACGTCATTCAATTTTCCACCATCGGCTTCTTTAGCAGCTGAGTCACTAGAGAACACCTCCAAAAAGAATGAAAGTAAGGCGTGCCGTTAAAGTTTGCTAAATTTAAGAGGGCCTTTTATTCCTAACAAATTATGTGAATCTCAGCCACTGACATTTAGCCTCTGTTATTAATTTAGTTTTCTTAATTGCATTTTCTGGTAGGGGGTGTGTGGTCACATTCACCTGTTTAAGGGGTTTTCCAGGATTTTCGAGAATCTTGGCAATTCTGCATTTAAATATAACAAATAAGCTGCACTCCTCTCCAGAGCTTCAGTGTTTCCTGCCGCTCCCCTAAGAGTTACATCATATATATAGTCATATGAAAAAGTTTGGGCACCCCTATTAATCTTAATCATTTTTAGTTCTAAATATTTGGGTGTTTGCAACAGCCATTTCAATTTGATATATCTAATAACTGATGGACACCGTAATATTTCCGGATTGAAATGAGGTTTATTGTACTAACACAAAATGTGCAATATGTATTAAACCAAATTTTGACTGGTACAAAAATTTGGGTACCCTTATCATTTTATTGATTTGAATACTCCTAACTACTTTTTACTGACTTTCTGAAGCACAACATTGGTTTTGTAACCTCACTGAGCTTTGAACTTCATTGCCAGGTGTATCCAATGATGAGAAAAGGTATTTAAGGTGGCCAATTGCAAGTTGTTCTCCTATTTGAATCTCCTGTGAAGAGTGGCATCATGGGCTCCTCAAAACAACTCTCAAATGATCTGAAAACAAAGATTGTTCAATATAGTTGTTCAGGGGAAGGATACAAAAAGTAGTCTCAGAGATTTAACCTGTCAGTTTCCACTGTGAGGAACATAGTAAGGAAATGGAAGACCACAGGGACGGTTTTTGTTAAGCCCAGAAGTGGCAGGCCAAGAAAAATATCAGGCAGAGAAGAAGAATGGTGAGAACAGTCAAGGACAATCCACAGACCACCTCCAAAGAGCTGCAGCATTATCTTGCTGCAGATGGTGTCACTGTGCATCGTCAACAATACAGCACACTTTGCACAAGGAGAAGCTGTATGGGAGAGCGATGCGAAAGAAGCCGTTTCTGAAAGCACACCACAACCGAGTCGTCTGAGGTATGCAAAAGCACATTTGGACAAGCCAGCTTCATTTTGGAAGAAGGTCCTGTGGACTGATGAAACAAAGATTGAGTTGTTTGGTCATACAAAAAGGCGTTATGCATGGCGTCCCAAAAACACAGCATTCCAAGAAAAACACTTGCTGCCCACTGTAAAAATTTGATGGAGGTTCCTCATGCTTTGGGCTGTGTGGCCAATGCCGCACCAGGAATCTTGTTAAAGTTGAGGGTCGCAAGGATTCAACTCAGTATCAGCGGATTCTTCAAATAATGTACAAGAATCAGTGATGAATTTGAAAGTTACGCCGGGGATGGATATTTCAGCAAGACAATGATCCCAAACACAGCTCCAAATCATACTCAGGCATTCATGCAGAGAACAATTACAATGTTCTGGAATGGCCATCCCAGTCCCCAGACCTGAATATCATTGAACATCTGTGGGATACTTTGAAGCGGGCTGTCCATGCTCGGCGACCATCAAACTTAACTGAACTTGAATTGTTTTGTAAAGAGGAATGGTCAAAAATACCTTCATCCAGGATCCAGGAACTGATTAAAAGCTACAGGAAGCGACTAGAGGCTGTTATTTTTGTAAAAGGAGGATCTACTAAATATTAATGTCACTTTTCTGTTGGGGTGCCCATACTTTTGCACCGGTCAAATTTTGGTTTACTGCATATTGCACATTTTGTGTTAGTACAATAAACCTCATTTCAATCCGGAAATATTACGGTGTCCATCAGTTATTAGATATATCAAATTGAAATGGCTGTTGCAAACACCCAAATATTTAGAACTAAAATTGATTAAGATTAATAGGGGTGCCCAAACTTTTTCATATGACTGTATGTTTGCATGCAGTCACTCCCTGTCCTCAGCGGTCTCTGCTCACACATAGGGCACATGACCGCTGAGGCCAGTGATTGGCTGTGTGGTCACATGAGCATTGTACTTGACGTCACTGCTGGAGGTCCAGCAGGGGAAACTGGCGTTCTAGTAGCAATAGAACAGTGGGTTCTGGGGATTTAGTTATTTTATTTTCCAGCCTGTGATGAAATTTTTAAAAATCTAGAAAAACCCCTCTAATCTTATGATAATGAGGGAAGATTTGTCTGCATCTCTCGTCTGTGTAGGCATCAATTTTTGTGCATGGCCAGTTTTTGATCTTTTCTTTCAGGGTTTTCTGATTTAGTTAATGAAATATTGTGATGAAAGGGAGTTCTGCGTTGTTAGACTGCATTCGCTATGCACTTTTTGTGCTTACGCTAATAATTTTTCATATACTTTAGGTTAAAAAAAGTATAAAATTCTGTTTCTAAGAAACTTGGTTGACAATCATTGAGGTCACCATATCATCTCCAAACAGAATTGTTGTTACCCAGCTTTTCCAGACTCAAAAGCAGGACTCAAGAATTTGTGTTCTCAGCCAAGCTTTCCTAGAAGACTGTATTTAAGAGCATAGCTTTAGGGTGTCTGAAGATGGAATCTCATAAGATGAATGGTCATGTTTGTATAGATCATTAGAACGAGACATACTATGGTAATGCATCAGAGGGGTATTCCAAATACAAAAAAAGACATCTTAACTGGGGTCAGGCTAGGATCAAAAAGTCAAATATTTTACTTCTCTGCCAAATCCCCTGCTCCTGCCACTCTAAGGCCTCGTTCACACGGCTTATTTGGGCACGGATTGGCGCCGTACTCCGTGCCGGATTTGCGCTTCAGTACGGCGCCAATCCGTCCCTGTCATTACGGTAATCCACTGCTCTCATAGAGAACATGTAATCCGTCGCTCCTCCCCGCTCGGCGAATCGCCGCGCGGGGAGAAAGTGACATGCACATTATTTACGGCGCTTAGCGCCGTAGATAATTCATTGTCTGTGGGGCCGGGAGCGGCGCCCCCCGCCGCGCTCCCGCCGCGCCCCAACCCGCCCCTTATTCCTCGGGTTTTTTGAGCTCAAACGGCCACAAATCCCCCCCCCCCCCCGGGTAAGCCGTGTGAACACGCCTAAAGGTCCCCAGGACCCGCTCCTCTATACCTATTTTGGACTTAAACCTGATCATTTTGGTGGTTTCTTTTCTTTAGATATTGTTTTGTGCTGTAAGTCATGTTTTGCTTAGAAGATTTTTAATCAAGAACATGTTGAGGTTAAATTGAATTTACTAAAGCATTGTTAACTTGTCACCATTGATAACGTATTTAGTACAAATTGTCTTTGACAACAAAAACTGAAAAATGAGCTGACCACCTCTTCAGACCCCGGTAAGGGACAATCCATGCCCAAAACTATTTTCTTAAAATTTTTTTTTTTTTCTTCGGGTCACCTTGTCTTCCCAACTTTTAGCACCATGGCTTTTTCCGGGGGTTTTTCCCTTTTTCATTCAACTCTGATTTAAATTTTTTTTTCATCTCCACAGTCCCGCACCGGGGACAAAGGACTGTAGAAATCACAAAGGTATCATTTATATTTTTATATTTAAATTGCAATATGTCATATAGTAGAAAATTGCTTGGTAGTTTACAGAGCAGAATCATATATATGGAGGGTACCGAAGAAGTAGTTGTGCATGGCATGTGGTGCCTTAGAGGGCCCAAAGGTCCATCTGTTATAGCTAGTATTCTAAATAGCCTAAGGTAAGTGAGGTACCCTGTTAAAGATTTTGAGGCCCTGGAATTTCAAGCTTCACCTCTAAAGAATAGGTTCAACAAAGGTGAAACAAGGCTTTGAAACGTTTATTACTATGTAATACTGTATTCATATCTTAGCACTTTATGATATCTTGCTATGGAGTTTAGTGCAGGAAAACATTCAATCATGAATTCTTAAACATAAATCATCCTTTTACCTTTTTTAAATTTTTTCAGGGCCCTTAATTACAGGGACAGCATTGCGGCGGGAGTTGGGGAAGCCCTCTGGGAGATGTACCCATTTTTATAGCCATGATGCATGCAAATGGAGTTGTGGCCCAAACACAGAAATTACGGGTATGTATATTGTCAGCATAAGTGTTGCTGATCTAGATCCTTGTGTAGCTTAGTTCTTTGACAAACCTTGTGAAAAAATGTGAGTCCAGGATGTCCCCGACCCAAATTTTTCTCAAACTACAATCATTGGGATTAGGTTTAGGGTCTTCATGGGTAAGCTTGCTGTTTAAAAACTGCAAATACTGAATTACAAAATCATCACACGCTGGTACAGGGTCCCACTCCTTTCACTAATTTCCAGGGGCCCTAGTCTGTTGGTGTGTAGACGGATGTTGGTACAGTCCCACATCTGGGGAGCTGTCCAATTTGCCCTTTTGGTCAAAGTGTTGGTCTTAACACTATCACGGACAAGAATCAGAAGATCCAGCTCTTTGTACTTTTGACATCCCGCCCCCGCCCCTTTTTCCCCAGGCCCACTTTTCGTTTACTTCTAGAAAGCAAAAAGGGTTACCCCCGGGTTGGGCTCTTCCCTCGGGCCCCCCATATCTTCCTGGCTCCAGGGGGTCCCCAAACCCAAACGGTGGAGGAACTTGTACCGACTTTTTCCCACTCGTACGAAGCCCGCAGATTCGGGGAGGGTTTGGGCCCCTTCTGTCACAGACCTTTATCGCTCCTGTTAAAGATTGCTCAAATGTTGCTTTTTTTAAACAAAGAAAAAAAGGGGATTTGATACAAAAAATTAAAAATATATAAATCTTTTCATAATCAAAAATATAATAGAAAAACAAAAAAATAAAACAAAAAACACACATCATCCAAAAAATAACGGGAACAATAACAAAAACGGGACAACAAAAGCAGAGTCATCAGAAAAATTTTCATAAATTATCATGAAATTAAAATTATAAAAATTTCTATAAACCAAAGTTAAAAAACATATAAAACCCTAATAACATCAATTACCCATATAGGGACTCCAAGTTGCGTGCCCCTGCTCCCCGCCATTTTTCGGCACCTTTCTTCTTCCCCCCTTTTGAGGTCTCTACATGTATTTTTAATTTTGGGGTTAAGATTTTTATAATTATTTTTTCAGTAATTTATGCATTTAGATTGACTCTGCTTGTTGTTGCCCCTTTGTTTGTTATTCCGTGTCCTTTATTTTTTGTATTATTGTTTTTTTTTTCTTTTTTCTTTGTATTTTTTGGTTTTTTCTATTTTTTTATTGTTTTATAATAAAGTTTATATATTTTTATTTTTTGTACAAACCCTCTTTTTTTCTTTGTTTAAATGTAGTATTTTGGTGGTATTACCGTTTATTTTATTTTATGTCTTCCTTTGAAAATTGGTTCAATTATTTGAGTCCTTGTTGGTTTAAATATTGTTTTTTGGGCTAAGGATTTTCAACTCTCATACGTACATAACCCCAAGACCAACACCCCCCTTCTCCGGTTTATTTTTACCATTTTTTTGTATTCTCGTTTCATATATCACAAAAAAAATGGATACCCCACCGCTACCCCAAAAATAATGAAGAATGTTTTCCATTTCTTCCTCTATCATCCCATATCTCTTAAACCCCTTGATGTGGGCCTGTTGCCCCCTGGCTTTTGTAAATTTTTTTTTCTTTTTTTAACATACTCTTTTCGTTTCCTTTTTCCCGGGGGGGTATGTTTTGTTTTTTCTGATGTGAAAGTATTTTTATTTTTTTTTTTTATTAAAAAAAAAAACTTTTTTTTAATAAAAAAAAAAAATGCTTTGGGGGGTTGGGTTTGAGAAATTGTGGTTTAAACTCCCCCCAAATAAAAAAAAGTTTTTAAATTTTAAAAAAAAATCATTAAAAATTTTTAAAATTTTTTATATATATATTTTTTTAAAAATAAATATATAAAATATAAAAAATATAATACACATATACATAAACACCTAAAATTTAAATTTTAAAAAAGGGGGCAAAAGTTGATCCAAAAAAATTTAAATAAGCAAAGTGGTTGCAAAAATTTAAATCACGTAGGTCATACAGCACAGAAACCTGTCGGATTTCCAGTGGATTAAATATTTTGAATCCGCCCGAAATTTGACAGTACCCTGTGCTGTGTAGACGGCAATAAAAAAAAAACTGTGCTGTAGTCCACACAGCACAGATTTTTTGCCATTGCATTTAAAATCCGACAGAATATGCAACCTGTTGCATAATCTTGCGGATTGTCATTGGATTCCCGTACATTCAGTTTTATGGGGCTGACAGCAAATACGAAAGCCGACCACGACTTCTGCGCAAAACATTTTGCTGTGTTGACCTACAAGTGCTGCTCAGGAGTGATGATCCATTTCTTGAGCTGAATTATAACTATTTGTTGCACATTCAGTAGCCGCGTTGTATCATTGAATACTCGTATAAGGAAAAAGAAAGGAAGAAACAAAAATATAGTGTTACACCTACAATTCCCCTCTCTTTTCCCTGCTTAAAAGTAAGGATGTTGCCCCAAAAGGGGTGTCCCCCATTTATCGGTGACTGTGGCCCAAAATGTATGCCTAAATCTAGTGCCACCCATGGTTACAATGCATTAAAAAAAAATAATAGGGCTCCTCAGGAGACCTCAAAAAGAAATCAGTTCTTGTTTAATTTAGCACCAAGAGTTAAAGTCTGCTAAAATATCAAATCTTTAATTCCAAAAGTTTGAATAGTTGCAAAAAAGGCACGGTTTTGAATCTAATACGTTTTGAGCTAGGAGTTCCATGTAGCTCAAAACATCTCATCTCCATTCTTTAGCACTGGCTCTGTGGTGTCTTCTGTTCTCTTAGGCCTCGTTCACACGGCTTATTTGGGTGCTGATTGGAGCCGTACTGCGCTCCATATTTGCGCTGCAGTACGGCTGGAATCCGTCTGTCATTACGGTAATCCATAGTTCTCATAGAGAACTATGGATTCCGTCTCTCCTCCCCGCTCGGCGAATCCGCCGGGGGGGAGAAAGTGACATGCACATTATTTACGGCGCGTACGCACCATAGATAATGAAAGTCTATGGGTCCGGCGAGCTGCCGCCCCCCCGATGCACGGCAGCCGGCGTAATTGCGGGGCGAAATCCGTCCCCCGCAATTACGTCGGCAATAAGCCGTGTGAACATTACCTTACTGTCTCCCACCAAATGGGATGTCATCAGAGGCTGTAGTGGTGATGTCCTGTTTGGCCATAGACCAGAAGAAAACAGAATACCAGAGTAGAGCCAGCCTGGAGGTGCAGAGGAAGGTGAATGAAATTGTTTTATCTTGGGCAGCAGGACCTTGCTATTTTATTTTTAAATAAACTGGACAACCCCTTTAAGAAAAAAAGTAGTGTTCCCATGCTAGACGTTTATGGGAAATTGGCAGGGTGTGACATAAACTTCTTAGAGGTACAGGGCAGCTGTGGGACCTGCCTCTAAAGTTAAAATAGTAGCAAAGTCTGTTTAGATTTTTTGGAATAAAAGATTTGATGTTTTAACAGAATTTAACTCTTGGTGCTGCATTAGACAAGACTTGTTTTCTTTGAGCTACCTTTAATCCTGGAGTCCTGCGGGTTTATCCATGCATCAGTATATCAGTGAACCAGGACTATTCTTTATGGCGTGGAGAGCGGGAAGACAAACTTTCGTAAAAAAGAAATCTGTAGGAGGCCAAAGACAAATGGGTACAAGATATCTAAAATCACAGGAAACAAATCTGTTGCTGATACTTGTCCCAAGTAAAGCTATGTAAATGGCACCCGTGATAGAGAGGAGCGCTCGGCTGTTCTGGGAGCTCGTATTGAAATGTATGTAGACAATTGTATCTCTCTGTTCCGCACAGAATATTTATTGTAAAATATAATAGTACGGGTATGTTCACACAGTGTATTGTGACTCGTATTGTATGTGCCGCAATACGTCAGGGGTTCTAGAAGTACACATTGGCCAGCATGTACTTCTAAAACGCTCTGTGGCAGTTCCCATAGACCAGTCATCCTCAAACTGCGGCCCTCCAGCTGTTGGGACACTACAACTCCCATCATGCATTTATATAATCTATAACAGTGGGAATGATGGGAGTTGTAGTTTCCCAACAGCTTGAGGGCCACAGTTTGAGGATGCCTGCCATAGACTTTCACTTTCCCTGGCGCATAAGTGCAGGGAAGTGACATGTCACTTCTTTCTCCTGACACGTAATACTCGTCCGGGAAAATGGCAGGTAATCATGGCTCTCAATTAGAGCTATGAATTACTTTATTTGTGGTCCGTACTTTGGGGCGTATTGCAGCGTGATTGCACTCCAAAATACGGACCGCAAATCTACTGTGTGAACATACCCTTAGTTACTGCTGCCAAAGGTAAGAAGAAAAACATTCCTTGCTCCTCACCTTCGCTCCAGTGCTGGCTCTCTCCTGTCTCTGTATGAACTGGACATCACCACCGCAGCCGCTGATGACATCCCTTTTGGTGGGAGACGGCAGAGACGCCACAGAGCCAGTGCTGTAAGGGAGCGGAGGAGGAAGGCGAGTAATTCTATTTACTTATTTTATTTCTAAGTAAGCAGAGCAGCCCCTGTAAGTTTACCGTACAAAGTTCTAATCTCTATCGTTAGAACTGTAATGTAGAAATAACATTTTACAATCTAGCAGCTTGTGCTCTGAGCACCAGATGGCAGTAGACACTCAGATTTCACCAGTTCTTTCCTGCCTGCAGTCCTTCTCCTTTTTTTACAATTCCTTTACAAACATAAATGCAGATGAATCCTTTTTGGTTTTCTTTGAAGTTTTGACTTTTACAAGCTTGGGGGAGATTCCTCCATTCAGCGTCACTACACCTGGTATCTTGTGTTGTCCTTGGTATTGTTTGCTTCTGAAGACTCACATCGATATGAGAACTTTGAGTAATTTTCAGAGAACAATATATAGGAAGGAAATATTTTAGGAAAAGTTAAACAGATCTTCATTTCCTACTGCTATGAAAGTGATACCTAGATATCTATAAAACAGAAACTAGGAGGCACAGACGGTATTCTTATTCGTATGCTGTAGGTCATAGGAGTTCTATGCAGAGTCCGCCATATTTATATGTAGTCCTTTTTAATTATGCACTTTTTCAGTTTTGTAATTGGCATCTATACTAGTAAAGTAGTGATCAGGGGCGTAACTACCGGGGGAGCAGACGTAGCAGCTTCCCCAGGCCCGGGCTCTTAAGGGGCCCATGCCCCGGGGCAGCTTCTAACACGTCTGCTCCCCCGGTAGTCGGACGCGGAGCTGCGGGGCCCGGCGCATCCTGCCTCTGAACGCCCGGGCCCCCTGGCCCATGCGTTCAAAGGCAGGACTGTTTGCAAGGTCAGGAGGAGAGCAGCCGTACCTTTTACAGTTGCTTAACTACGGGCCCGCATTCCCTGGGGGCCCGGCCGGCAACAAACAGAAACTTCCTGCCGGGCCCCCAGGGTCATAACATAAGGGAGCAGCACGATCCCCACACAGCTCCACGGAGCTGCTCACTCAGCGGCCCCTCCTCCCCTCTCCTCACACTGCCTCCAGCTGCTGCATGCACGGTCGGGTCGGGGTAGGAGGGGTGCCTGCACTGCCGGCTGGGACCAGCTTCTCCTTCCCACCTCCTCTTCCTGAGACCCCTGGACTGCCTGAGGGCTACAATGCAAACAGGTAAGTGTGTGTATGTGATTGTATGTATAGATGTGTATCTGTAATGTGTGTGTATAGGGATGTGATTGTATGTATAGATGTGTATCTGTAATGTGTGTGTATAGGGATGTGATTGTATGTATAGATGTGTATCTGTAATGTGTGTATGAATATATATCTTTGTGTGTGTTGGTGTCTGTGATGTGTGTATGTAATATCTATGTAAGTGACCAGCATTCAGTGCAGGGTGAAGAAGGTAAAGCTCAAAAACATAAAGTAAAATCTACTGTGTAATCAAAGAATCGCAGTCCACTAATATCAGCATGTGTGTGACGTGTGCGGGATGTGTGTGACGTGTCTGGCATGTGTGGGATGTGTCTGGCATGTGCGGGACGTGTCTGGCGTGTGCGGGACGTGTCTGGCGTGTGCGGGATGTGTGCGGGACGTGTCTGGCGTGTGTGGGTTGTGACTGTTGTGTGAGTAGCATGTGCGGGATGTGTCTGGCGTGTGCGGGAGGTGTCTGGCGGGTGCAGGATGTATCTGGAGGGTGCAGGATGTATCTGGCGGGTGCAGGATGCATCTGGCGGGTGCAGGTTGTATGGTGGGTGTGGGATGTGTCTGGTGTACACTATTTTTTCTGTTATTCTTCACAGAATATGTGTTAAGTTTATTTTTTTAGCGGCCGAGGGGGGGGGGGGGGCATTTAAAAGTTAGCTATGGGGCCTGCCATTTCTAGTTACGCCTCTGGTAGTGATGGTGCATGCTGCTACCTCAACCATCTTCTTTTTCCAATACTACTGCAGGAAGTTTACCTTTAAGGCTGTATTCAGATTTGCCACCATTTCTCCCCTACAGAGGGTGAGTTTGCAGTAAAAATCCATGGGAAAGCTGCAAAATAATTGGCATTGTGCACTGATTTTTTTTACTAAATAACCCATTGCCCAAACCATTTTTCATAAATACAGGGGTAGTACACATAAAAGTGGATGAACCTGCCACCTTGACAGTACATCAAGGCTCAGAGTGGCCCATAGCGGAACAGAGGAAACACCCGGAGGGCCCTTGAGCATGGAAGACCTGGAGGTTTTTTTTTAACTGCATATACGTCCTTGGAATAGGAAGAAAAGCAGAGAAAAGGGCAAAAGCAAGATCCAGAGAATAGGAAGCATATGCGGTCATTTAGAGTAGCTATAGAGTGGGCCCCAAAACAAAACTCCACAGGTGGGCCCAGAAATAACACAACTAGTTGGCCCCTAGAATCAACTCCAGCTGTGGGCCATAGGCACCCCTGTCTGACACTGAGTACTTCTGCAGAGGCGTAACTTCAAACTCTTGGGCCCTGGTGCAAAAAGTGTAATTGGGCCCCCCAGCTACCATGCGCCATTTACAATACTGGTGTCTTCCTATGTGGCAGGAGGGCTTTTGGGCCCCCTTAGGCTGCAGGGCCCGGCAACGACTGCTACCTCTGCACCCCCTGTAGCTACGCCCCTGTACTTCTGTATATACAGTTAAGTGTGTGGAGTATCTGGAATGTGTGACTGAAGGAGGAAACTGCAATTCAGTATCTCAGTAGGCCTGCTTAAGATGTTTTTTAGGGCACACTGTAAACTATGAAAATTGTGATTGAATCTGATTTTACAGGACAGCACGTTCCAGTTAACCGTTGCAGCACGTGTAAGTTCTTGGAGGCGAATGTGAGAGGTTAGGGTGATGAAGATATTATTTAATCTTAGGTCATCACCAGAACAGAGTCCAGGTGGGGTGGTAGACAGGTGAGGAAGGAGATGTAGGGAGGTGCCGCGCTGTAGAGAGCTTTATGGGTATGAGTGATTAGTTTAAATTATAATTTGTTCTGATTGGGCAACCAATGCAGTGACGGGCACAGGGTAGAGGCATCAGTGTAGTGGATGGAAGGAATGATGAGCCTGAATGGCAGACCAATTAGTAAGGAGTTAAGCAATGCCTATACAACAAATGTTAAAATGCCATCCAAAATCCAGTGACATTTTAACTTTGCTGTACCGCGGGTTTGTGCAAAAAAAAATCACAGTCAGTTTTTGGATTTTCTCCATACACATATACAGTACAGACCAAAAGTTTGGACACACCTTCTCATTCCAACAGTTTTCTGTATTTTCATGACTATAAAAATTGTAGATTCAGACTGAAAGCATCAAAACTATGAATTAACACATGTGGAATTATATACTTATCAAAAAAGTGTGAAACACTGAAAATATGTCTTATATTCTAGGTTCTTCAAAGTAGCCACCTTTTGCTTTGATTACTGCTTTGCACGCTCTTGGCATTCTCTTGATGAGCTTCAAGAGGTAGTCACCTGAAATGGTTTTCACTTCACAGGTGTGCCCTGTCAGGTTTAATAAGTGGGTGTTCTTGCCTTATAAATGGGATTGGGACCATCAGTTGTGTTGTTCAGAAGTCAGGTGGATACACAGCTGATAGTCCAACTGAATGGACTGATAGAATTTATATTATGGCAAGAAAAAAAGCAGCGAAGTAAAGAAAAACGAGTGGCCATCGTTACTTTAAGAAATGAAGGTCAGTCAGTCCGAAAAATTGGGAAAACTTTGAAAGTATCCCCAAGTGCAGTGGCAAAAACCATCAAGCGCTACAAAGAAACTGGCTCACATGAGGGACCGCCCCAGGAAAGGAAGACCAACAGTCACTTCTGCTGTGGAGGATATGTTCATCCGAGTCACAAGCCTCAGAAATCGCAGGTTAACAGCAGCTCAAATTAGAGAGCAGGTCAATGCCACACAGAGTGGCAACAAGCAGAAGAGACTTTTTTTGGGATAAAGGAATGGACATTAGACCAGTGGAAATCTGAGATCTTTGGTTCAAACCACCGTGTCTTTGTGCGACACAGAAAAGGTGAACGAATGGACTCTACATGCCTGGTTCCCACTGTGAAGCATGGAGGAGGAGGTGTGATGGTGCGGGGTGCTTTGCTGGTGACACTGTTGGGGATTTATTAAAAATTGAAGGAATACTGAACCAGCATGGTTACCACAGCATCTTGCAGCGGCTGCTATTCCATCCGGTTTGCGTTTAGTTGGACCATCATTTATTTTTCAACAGGACAATGACCCCAAACACACCTCCAGACTGTGTAAGGGCTATTTGACCAAGAAGGAGAGTGATGGGGTGCTATGCCAGATGACCTGGCCTCCACAGTCACCAGACCTGAACCCAATCGAGATGGTTTGGGTTGAGCTGGGCCGCAGAGGGAAGGCAAAAGGGCCAACCAGTGCTAAGCATCTCTGGGAACTCCTTCAAGACTGTTGGAAGACCATTTCAGGTGACTACCTCTTGAAGCTCATCAAGAGAATGCCAAGAGTGTGCAAAGCAGTAATCAAAGCAAAAGGTGGCTACTTTGAAGAACCTAGAATATAAGACATATTTTCAGTTGTTTCACACTTTTTTGTTAAGTATATAATTCCACATGTGTCAATTCATAGTTTTGATGCCTTCAGTGTGGACCTATAATTTTTATAGTCATGAAAATACAGAAAACTGCTGGAATGAGAAGGTGTGTCCAAACTTTTGGTCTGTACTGTACATAGATTACACATATACATATAGGCTGGATAGCCTATTTCTCGCCTATCATTCATTGGGGGACACAGCACCTTGGGTATAGGCCGTTGCCTTCGGGGGGCGGAATAGGCGGAACAAACGTGTTAGTCCGCCCCGCTGCCTTAATCCCTCCTGCGACGCCAGGCTGATCATTTTTTTTCAGCCTAGGTCTTAGGAGGAGACGCGTCTGCAGATTTTTGTTTTTTTTTTTTTTTTTTTGGTATTAGCACACGGTCCACCTAAGGGAAAGGTGATTGGCACCGGCTCTCACTGGGGAAAGGGATTGAGCACACGGCTTCACCGGGAGGAAGGTGATTGAGCACAAAAGGTTTTCTCGCCTGGGAAAGGTGATTGAGGCGCCGGGTCCCCCCGGTTGGGGGCTTCACCGGGGGGGATTGGCCTCGGCTCTCACCCGGGGAAGGTGATCGAGCCCCTGGCTCTACCTTTAGGGGGGCCTCAAGGTAATTGCACCGGAGTTCCCCCCCTTAGGGGGTTAGGAACCCAGTCTGCTATATGGCTGGTCTTCCTCCCCCGCCCTAAACCCGTCCCCACCTGCGCCCCTGGCCTTTTTTGGTTTCCCGGTAACCTCACCTTTGTGTGTTTTTTTGGTACCGAAGGGTTGTGCCGCAAGGCTGAAGACCTTTTCCCCCTCTATGTCCCCAAAAGGGGGGAACAGCAGGACAGGTGGCCGCTGGGGGATGGCTTTGGCAACCATGGGGCCCCTGGTGTTGCCCCGCCGCGGTACCGCGGGTTTGAGTCTGGCGTGGCTGCTGGGGGTGAGTGGGCCTTCGGGGGTTGCATAATCCCTTCCCAGCTCGGCGGCGTTCCGGTTCGCTGCGGGGGCCCGGGGCCCGGGCCCGCAGGCCGCGGGGGTTAAAATTTAGCCCCCGGCTTTGGAGGTTGGCGCGTGGGCCGCAACTAGCCGCGCCCGCCCCCGGGGGCCCCAAGGGGGGACCCCCCCGGGGGGAAACGACCCCCGCCGCCCGGGGCCTGTTTGGGGCGGAGCCTAAACCCTTTTTGCGGGTCGGGGGGTCCTGGCTTTCCGATGCTGAGGAAAGCCCCTTAATCCCTTCCCCCCGCGCTTTGCAGCCAGCCCTTTTTTTCGGGCAAAATGTTTTAAAGCCCCCTCCCAAAACAGGGGCGACTTGTTTTTGCCGGCGCCCTGAAAAACATAGTTGGGTGGTAGCCCGGTGCACTTTTGCCCTTTGCGCTGCTCCGCTCCCATGCTGGCCTCCGCCAGGGGGTCCATAATGGGCTAGGTCCCTCGCTCAAGCAGTGGCCCCCCCTGTACAGGGTCCCCCCCAGGTTACGGTTTTGGCCTAGGGCAATCTGTCGTGCCCAGCCTCGCACCCCAGGTCCGCGCCCGGGCGCAGCCCAAAAGAGTTTTTAGCATGTATTTTTCTGGCTGTCCCCCCATAAACCCGGTGGTCGGAGATAAAGTTCCTTGCCTGGTACGGCTTTTCAAGGGGGCCCTCTGATTTGACTCTGACCAGACAGAGATAATGATGGGCAGCAGCTCCAACCCCTTAGCCGGGAAAACTGGGGAGCATGTGAAAGCCCCCAGCCTTTGATACGGCCTCTTTTGGAGTTTTCCCTGTCCTGGCTTTGGCCAGACGGGTTGATGAAGCGGGCAGGGGTCCCAAGCCTGAGCGGGCTATTTGAAGGGATGTGAAAGTCCGGGCCCTAAATACGGCCCCTTTTGGAGATCCCGTCTCGGGTTTTGGGGCCCAGCGGGTTTGTGGTGGGGCAGCGGGCCAAGCCCGTAGGGGGGAAAAGTCGGCCAAATAGGGCCTCTGTGGGAGATCCCCTGCTCTGGCTTGGGCCGACGGGGTTTAATAGGATGAACGGCGGTCCCAAGCCCTTTTTAGAGCTGTCAGGACCCCCTTTTGTTAAGATGAGGATTTCACCCTCCCGGGAGGAGGTCTCCAAAAGGGGCAGGCGACGGGTTTTGGGTGTTCCCCTGCCGCCTAAAATTAAAAAATGTTTCCCGGAAGTGGAAACATCAGTCAGGCGTTTGTTTCCTCCCAGACGATTTAAAGTCTCTTCCCCTTTTCCCCCGGGAGGCGGGTCTAGTGGTGGTGGTCCCATCAGGGGACCCCCCGTACCCGGCTCAATGTTAGGGGACTCCCTTCTTGGAGCGGTGGTCCGGGTGACGGCACAGAAGGGCCCCCCGGGTTGTTGAAAGTCCCCCTTGGGGGGGCCCGGGGGGAGCCCTGGCCTGCCCCCGCTTTCCGATTATTTGCATGGGGGCCTAGCGCTGCAGCGCGGCTATCGGCTGGGAGCTTCCAAGGGGTTGGGGAACCCCCCTTTCCCCCGTTCTCAGAGTTTCTGGGTCCCTTAAACCCTCCTGGTTCAACCCGTTTTATGGCAGAACGTCGGCCAATGCAATCCCCGCTTGCCGTCCCTTCGCTAGAAGTTTTGGCGGGGGTTGCAGCCGCAAGGGTTTTTTTGGCTTCCCCTTTCACCTGCGGTAAGCTTTTTTTCGGGGAGGCCACAGAGGGTTTGTGTATGCTCCCCTCAGGGCCAGCCGGTTTCTGCGGCATTCACTTGACTGTCTCTAAAAAACGCGCAAGGTTTTTTTGCCCAAACGCGCTTGGGTGAGGAGCCGGCCCCCCCCCGAAAATCCTTTTTGGGGGGGGGGCATTTCCTCCCATTCGGGGACGGGAGGTTGGGTCAGTGGTCCTGGTTTCGGGGGGCGCCACTTCAAGACTCACTTTTTTTGGGGTTTCCCCCAGGTGTCCTGCTCCGTGGGCCTCTGGTCTGGCGTCTTTTTTCCCCGCTGACAACCCGCTCTCTCCTCGGGAGGAGGGATTATGCCGCCCTGGCTAAGGTTCCTTCGGGGATTTTATTCATACCCTTTTAGGGTTGCACGAAGAGCAGCTCAAAGGGCCAAATTCGGTCCTTAAAGTGCTCACCGTAGCGTTTTGGGCCCGGGTTTGCCACGGTCGCTCGGGGTCGGGGGGGAAAGCCTTCGGGGAGGCAGGAGTTTTTGTCGCTGCGGGGGACTCAGTTTTTTTCCTCCTTCCCGTCTATCAGCGGTTCCTGCATGTTAAAAGTGGCTCTCACATTGCTCCTTTCAAGCTCTGCTGCCCGGGCCTGCAGCTGCCCCCAAAGGTCCCATGTAGCTTTGCCACCCCTTGAGATCCTTACATCGGGGGTTTTATCCCACCTCAGTTTCCCTCCCGGGTCAGCGTCAGGTTCCCTGAAGTTGAGCGCGCTTTGGCTGGTTGGGTAATTGGCAGCAATCCCCTCTGATTCCAGGGGTGGAAGTCAGGGATGACTTATGCTCAATCAGGTTCAGAGGGGTCTCCCCCGTTGGAAACTTTGGGGACTTATTTGCCCCTTCTCTGTATGCACTGGGATATTCTTTAGTGTTGCTGCGAAGGGGTTGGGAGTTGAGGACGCCTCCAAAGGGGTGGTCCCTTGCGAGCCCCTTGCTTTAAATTCCTGCACGGGCAATCCTCCCCATGCCAGGGGCTCCATTGCCCCTTGTTCAGCAGTCGCCTTTCCACCCCCCGGCTCGTTTCCCGGGTGGGTGTGCCAGCCCTTTTCCCGGGGATTACATCAGGGAGGGAATTTCTGTCCCCCCAATGGGTGGTCACTCCACAAGCCCGGTTTTGGGGGGAGCCTCGTCCCGGGATGACGCGGGGGTTCTCTAGGGACCTGGGGAAGCCCCTCGTCAGATGCTTGGGTGGAACCCCAAATTTCCTTAAGCGCCTCGCATTGGGTTCCCCTCTCATCCCGGGGGTACCATTCGGGTTCGCTCCAAAAACACCCCGTTTTTTTGGAAAACCAGCTTGGCCAACAATCTGTCGGGGGTGCTTGCCTTCCTTGCCGGGGTGGGGTAGCGAGACGTCGCATGGTGGCGCTCGCCCCCAATCCCTAGCGCCCGAGTTATATGGCCAAGGCCAGGAAACCCCCCCGACGCTGGCAGTGGACTTGCTGGCCTGCCTTGGGGGAGGTTGGTCTCTCCCATCTTTTTTAACCCGGGGCCCCTTCTTCCCCGAGAGTCAGTGCCCCGAGTCGATAAAAGCTGTGCCCTCCACCTTAGGATTAGGCCCCAGGTCTGGTACCGGGACCGGGGCCCCCTTGGCAAAAGGTTCTTGCCCTTTTCCTTTACACCCCCGGCTTTTGTCTGGGCCCCCTGCCTCAACCCCGGACCCCCGGTGGCAGTTTTACAGCAGGGGTGTTGCGCTGCAACCCCAGATACCGGGTCTGTTGCCCAAGACTTTTTACCCTTTGGTCCAGGGTGCGTTTTTTCCCCGTCAGGCCAGGCCTGGGTCTTCCTTTCCCACTTAAAAAACGAGTTCGTTTGCAATTTGTGAGCGCAAGCTGGCCCCCGTCCGGGTTTAAGGGTTTTTTTTTGAAGGGGGGGCGTGCATTTGGCCCTCGGGTTTTAGGCTTTTAAAGGGATGCAATGCCTGTTGGGAAATCAGACAGTCTGACCTTCGGGGTCCCGGAATTTCCCCGTGTTTACTTTTATGGAAAGGGGGCCTTCCCGGGGGCCCTATTTTTAGCCACCAGGTTCTCTAGGGGGCAGCTCTTCGCAGGCCCCTGCTCTGGGTCTGCGGAGGAAAGCAAACTCTGTGTCTTGTTCCGTTTTTTTTCCCTAGGTGGTTTCATCTTTCATATCGAGAAAACATAGTTTGTCTCTTTTGCCCTCGTCCTCCATCTTTGAGGACGATTGTTACGTTGGGTGGCATGGGCAGGGGCCGTTCGGTTCTACCTCTCATTTGGGTCCTTTAGGGGACAGCGCCCTCTTGGGTCAGCCTTGAGGGTCCTTCAGGGGGTTGGGGTCCCCTAGGCCCCCGTTTTCCAGCCGGATCTGGTCCATGTTTTCAAAGGGCAGGCTCCTCCCCACGAGAGTTGGGGCGCCTGGTTGGCGGCTTCAACCCCGGCTTTTGCAGTTTTAAAAGCTGTCCCTGGGCTTTCGGCCCTACTCCCTCTAAGTTCTACCCGACTCATGCCCTTGGGCCTCGGTGTGCAGCTCTCGGGCCCTGGGTATTTTAGTTACAGTGGGTGATGCTTGTCATGCTGATGAAGTTTTCTGTTCCCCCCCTCTGGACCTTTTGGACACCCAAGGTGCTGTTCCCCCAATTTAATGTTGGGCAAAAAACGGGTTTTTTTTGTATTAAAAGTAAAATCCCTTTTTTTCCCAAATTTATTGGGGACACAGGTTCCCCCCCTCGTTTTTGTCGCCAGGGAATTGAGGTTCTCTTTTTTTCTCCCATGGCCCGGCTTTTGACCAATGATCAGCCTGGCGTCAGGGGGGATATAGGGCAGTCGGGGGGGGCTAACAAGTTTGTTCCGCCGTGTCCGCCCCCCGAAGGGAACGGCCTATCCCAAAGGTGCTGGCCCCAATGAATTACGAGGAAAAAAATTTTACGGTAAGTACAAAAAAAACCCCTTTTTGACACCCATGCCCACAAGTAAACCAGTTTTATGATAGGAATCGGTGCCACCTTTGGGGGATGGCTGTCACCCAGCTTTCCCGGATGCTGAACAGGTATAAAACGCCAGAGTCTGTCCCTGCGCCTGTTTCCGCAACCCCAAAAACAGATGAGGGGGCCGAAACAAGAGAAAATTTGCCCCCATTACCCCGTGAGAAGTAAGCCCCTGGGGGGAGGGGGGCCGGCCCAGGGGCAGGGGCATGGAGCAGCCCAAGTTGCTCCAGAAGGGGCGGGAAGGGGAGTGGCTATGTGGAGTTGTGGCCTGTCCCTGGCAGTGTTGTGCAGCACACTGATGCGGATTTGGTGCTGTATGGAGCGTGTGACGGCAGTGCAATTCTCACCTGCGACTTTCTTCTCTGATGTCAGTGACCGTGTGTGATTGATCTTCAGGCACTTTTTTAATGATAAAACCAACCCGGCAATGCGCCTGCTTGTATGACCTGCAGAAGAACAGGTTTATACATTTTGGTGTATTCTACACTGTCTTAAATATGCTTCATTTGGAAAATCAAACCATTTCACCTGTGATTCAGTTTAAAAAAAAAAACAAATGCTGGCCCTTTAAGACAAATCTGAAGTCGGACACATGACATCTTGATGGATCACTATGTTGGCAGCTGTGTCAAAGTAACTGCTTCTAAGCTGGAAGAGTCCACTGTGGAAGGTTGAGCCAGGAAGTCTACATCATGTGGGGACACTGGTAAGCACTGTGCTGCTATTTCTGTGCTGGATATTAATACACGAGCAGTAGTGTAGTATGGATGCCTGTGTGCTATAGAGGAGGAGGCTGGAAGCAACAGGTAAACCCTGTCACACTATGTCCTCAGTGTGCTGTTTCTGCTACAGTGTATGTAGTGAAAGACTTAGATTACCCTGTACAAGCAGCTATATCCTCAGCTTCCCCTGCACAGTTGGTAACTTCCAACAGAGAGAATCCATTCTACATAAAGAGCTATGCAAAGAAAGTGTAGCTAAAACCTGTCTCCTTGTAATACCAAGGTAAATCATATGATTTGCTGATGACATGTATTGGAGAAAATTCTTATAATTTCATCTACTATTATATTTTGTGTGTTTGTGTAGAGGTGATAGGTACTCTTTAAAGCTATTTAGAACTGGCCTGTCTGCGCCAATATTCATACAACAAGTTGCCCATAATGAATATTTAAAGGGAACCTGTCATGTTGAACAAGCAGCCAGATCTGCCACCATAATTGATTTATAGGGCCACATGTATGAACCTGTTTAGGTCTAAAATTACCTTTTTTGCCCATAAATTACTATGGGCAAAAGAGTGAGTTTTAGACCTAAACAGTTTCATACATGTGGCCCATAGTGTTGCCCTTTTTTCTTTAAAATTTCTGCTCATTTTACGCTTGGGAGTCGAGGTCTTCCACACTGAGTGGGTGGTCCTACTCCACTCACTGGGGTCCTAAGCTAGAATGACCAAAGACTTAAAGAGGTTTTGCCACAATCTCATTTCATACCTCTTACATCCAGCTCTTCAGCTCTGTGTGCTCGGAAGGGGGAGTGTGTGATTTGTTTGAATTGCATATCATGTGACCCAGTAGGATGATATCACCATGCCTTTCCTCTCTCTAGTCCAAGAAAGGTCTGTTTATGTAAAGAGCAGTGAGTAGTTACAATATAGCTCAGAGGTAAAACTTTTGCCTCCAGGCACAAGGTTCTCTGTTCAAATCCCTGCAGGAGCCGAACCTGTGGATTTTTTCTCTCTTTATCAATGCACAAACCTGATTGAGGTTTCTTTTTTATTTATTTGCACTGTTTGACTAATTACTAAGGAGCACAGAGGACGGGAGTAGAGTGACAGCACCTGGGGTTTGAACACTCAGTAACTGCCTGAGAGGAGATGTGATATCTGAGCATGTGCGACCAGGAGTGAGGAGCTCTCAGCCCTGGTCGTTCCCCTGGAGACGAGCTGTAAACAATGGATCACTAAATGAGCAGCTAAGACAAAAACGGTGCAGAATTTTTAATAATGATGAATGGTGAAAATGTTTATTATTTTATTTACAAACTTCCCACATCAATTTTACTTTGTGGCAAAGTCCCTTTAAATGAATAACATACACGTTATACTGAATCTTTCTATAAGTTGATATATCATAGAATTTTAACATCTCTAGCTGTATGACCTGATGCAAGTAGATGTAACAGTATTTTGATAGTGATTGGTTCCCTGTTAATGGGTATTCCTGCCAAAGACATCACCTATCTTCTACTGCTTCTATCACATCCTCAGGCTTTGAATGGAGGGGCAGCGCGCAATCTAAGGTTCCCCCTCATAGTGATCAGTCATGATGACACCCACACCAATCTAAAGGTTATAGAGTACATAGAAGATACGTATTTGTGACCATAATATCTCTTGGATTCCTTTTTATTCAAATTTTAAAATGATTATTTTTAAGGAATCGTCATCGGGGTTTATATCCACAGCCCTGTGATTGAACTCTACAATTCTGCAGTGATAATAAAGTATATTTTGTTCCTATGGTGATCTGTGACGGGGGCTCTTTGTACTTCTTTGTAACCTTACTTTTCTGTTTCTTTTCATACATACAGGTTGGTGACAGGATTGTTAGTATTTGTGGGACATCGACTGAAGGAATGAGTCACTCTCAGGCTGTCAGCCTCTTGAAGAATGCCACAGGCACAATCGAGCTGCAGGTAACACTGTTCAGCATTGTTCACGGCCATTCATGCGTGTCATGTTAATCCATTGTCAAAATAAGCCCTTCTTCCTCCTGCATTAACAATGGAGCTACATAAACCTTCACATTTTCAATATTTGGGAAGACTAAGCAGGTTTGAGAAACTTACTCTACAGTTTTAAGGTGAAAAGTGCAAATTTTTTCTGAAAATATTCTAGATGATCCCTTATTTCCAATGGTGTCAAGAGGAAGAGAGAGGGGATTACAGGTACAAAAGCCCCATGTGCATTTTGGGGTTGACAGCGTTGGGCTTTTCAACACCCATCCGAGCAATCAGGAGACAGCACATCCAATCACTAAAACACCTAAGCAGATCATATACATTGAAACAGCTTTCAGTCAAGTGCTCATCCAGCCAATAACTCTTTCTCAATTTCTTCATACATACACATGCATGCTCCACTTGGCTGAGCATGCATACTCATCCAGTCAATAGCGCTCTCTCCCAATTCCTTCATAGATACACATGCATGCTCCACTTGGCTGAGTAAGCGCATACTCATCCAGTCAATAGTGCTCTCTCAAAATTCCTTCATACATACACATGCATGCTCCGCTTGGCTGAGCATGCATACTCATCCAGCTAATAACTCTCTCCCCCAATTCCTTCATACATACACATGCATGCTCCACTTGGCTTAGCATACATGTGTTCGTAACAATGAGAACAGTACCTGCCAGGCATCTCATGAAGAACAAAAGAATCAGACAGTTGCAATTTAACAAGCTCTGTCCTGATTTCCCCCAACATTTAACATCAAGGGAGAGTTGGAAGGCAACTATAAATGTTAGATGGTTGACCAGTCCCTCCGAAAATGTCGGGTTGAAGGTGTGTTCTCACCTGCTAGAACGTAGCAATCCTTTGTCTGGTACGTCCCCCCTGTCCAAAATCTTATTGAACAATAGAAGGACACTTTGCCCGGTACCATTCACAACCTACAGACTGACACGTATGTATGTATTTGTATGTTTACATATCCCCTAAAGCAGGGGTCCTCAACTCTAGTCCTCAATGCCCACCAACAGGTCATGTTTTCTGGCTTCCCTCGGGTGATATAATTATTGTCAGTGCATTCTGTGGGAGATCGTGCAAACATGACCTGTTGGTGGGTCCTGATTTACCCCAGATTTGCAACTGCTTCATGCCCTTGGGGGCCAAATAAATCTTCTTAGCTCTTTGATAGCAGATACTTCAATAGACTTTATTTGGGGGGCAAACATTCATTTACTGCCCTAGCCCTGTATCTAATAGCCAAGGCAAAGTGCCTTGTTCATACGCTGCCCAGTACCTAACCTTGGGCACACCGATGCCTTCTTATCTACATTCACACACAAATCTTTGTGTGTGTGTGTATATACATACATATTCACTCATGTATAAGTCTGTGGCCCCCCCCCCCCCCCCCCCACACACACACACCTCACACAAAACCCGTTCACCCCCGGCTTTTTTTCAGAACTTTTTGCCCCCCTATTTCCATCGTAAATCCGTTCTAAATCAGTCAAATAATTTCAGGCCATTTAATTTTGGTTTTAAATTTGGGGAAAACTGTCGCGTTCAGACGACATTATTTCCTGCCGTATTGCCGCCCCGAATTCGGCCGCAAAAAACCCCGGGAAAAACAAGGGCATGTAATTATTGGGCCCGTTTCGCGACGGATTTACACCAAAAAAATTTAAGGGATTTTAAATCCTCGCTAAATACTTGCCACACTAAGTACACTTTTTTTTCCCAATGTTTTAAACAAAGATTTCGAACGGATTTACGATGGAAATCCGACAAATACTTCGAAATAACCGGGGGTGAACATAGCCTAATGGAATCTAGCTGAGGTCACTGCCTGCTTTGCCTGGCACCTGCATTTACAGTAGTGGTTCCTTTTGCCAGCCCATTGTATCCAAGGATATGCATGTACTTGGACTTGTTTAGCTATGGCCGTTTTTTTTCCTCGCACATTTTTTACTAGACTACCATAGTTTGTCAATAGCGAAAACCCAAAACAACAAGCCATAAATTACTTCGACCTTTGACGAGGGTCTCAATGCACCAACCTTCTTTACAAATGGAAAAAAAGCAGTGGTCCCAAATGAAAAAATCCTTGTTTGTTGGAGTCCACCAAAAGGTTCAAGTCCCTTTTTATTTAAAACAGACGAATTAAATGGAAAAAAATGATCTTTTGATTAAGAAACCACAATAAAAATTTTCACATTTTAGGAAAGGGGCTGGGGAACGTACCTGTCACTGGTCAACAAAAGGGAACAGTGGGTACGCAATCAGCTTTCTGGACCCTTCGGCATATATTGCAAATGATTTGGGGGGAGGGATTGTTCCCCATTTTATAGGATGCATAAAGCCCCAAAACCCCGCGTCTGAAAATCTTACTATCTCAACCAGACTCGGTTTTGTGCAATTGTGGCAAAAATAAGCCACTAAATCCACAAACATGCTTACCCTGCATTTAAAGAAATATGTTTTCCTGAAACGTTTTTAAATTTTTGGAAAACCCAAAGTCCCCAAAAGAGGTCATACAAGGTCCAGCCTTTTTTAAGCATATTCCCCATTGACATTTATCACCTATTCATTGGATAAGTGATAAACGCCTGATCTCTCAGCTATCTTTATCAGTCCAATAGCAACTGAAAGGAACATTGGTGCATATGCTTGACCGATGCTCTATTAAAATATTTCCTGACTGCTTTAAGACATTGATAAAGGAAGGGGTTCTAGGGCCCCACTCATTTTGATTGGGGGGGCTCATGATGGGAACTCCTTTTTTACGTGATTTCCAACAAAAAAGGAATAAAAGGGGGCGTTTGTTCTTGTTACAAGTTTTTAAGGCCGAAAAAAGACAGACTCCACCATTCAGCCTACTTTTTAAAGTGTTGATCCAGAGGGAAAGGGAAAAACCCCCAGAAGTAAAGCCAATTTGTCCTCATTTTAGGGAAAAAAAAATTCCCCTTCCGCCCCAATTGGCAATTTGGAACCCCTCTCCCAAAACCTGGTCGCAAAACTTGTTATACTATTACTCTCTAGAAATGGATCCACACCCCCCTGTTGGCGTAAGACACCCCCCTGTTGGCGTAAGACACCCCCCTGTTGGCGTAAGACACCCCCCTCCCCCCCTGTTGGCGTAAGACACCCCCCTGTTGGCGTAAGACACCCCCCTGTTGGCGTAAGACACCCCCCTGTTGGGAAAAACCCCCCGTTGGGGTAAAACACCCCCCTTTGGGGTAAGACACCCCCCTGTTGGGGAAGACACCCCCCTTTGGCTAAGACCCCCCCTGTTTGGGGTAAAAAAACCCCCCTGTTTTTGTAAAGACACCCCCTGTTACTGTAATACACCCCCTTTTTGGGGTTTAAAACAAAAATCTTTAGTAATTCACCATGACAAGTTCCGCTGGCAAGTTCCACAGTCCCCCCTGCTCTTTCATAAAAAAACCTTTCTATGTAGAAATGTTCTTTCCTGTAGACGTCGAGGATGCTCCCTTTTTCTCGATACAGTCCTGGGTATAAATATATTAACCCCTGATATATTTAAACATATTTATTATTTCCCCCGAAGCCTTCTTTTCTCTAAATAACCCTGATCTTGCTAATCTTTCTGGGTCTTGTAGTCCACCCAGTCCTTTTATTATTTTTGTTGCCCGCCTTTGTACCTGTTCAAACTCTACAATGTCTTTCCTGTGCACTGGTGCCCAAAATTGTACACAATATTCCATGTGTGGTCTATCAGTGACTTGTATAATGGGAGAATAATGTTCTCATCATGTGCATCTATGCCCCTTTTAATGCACCCCATGATCCTATTTGCCTTGGCAGCTGCTGTTGGACACTGGCTGCTACAATTAAGTTTACTAAAAAAAAAAAAAAAAAAAATTGCTGGTCAGGTAGGTGTTGAAAATAAATTTGAAAAAATGAACTCGCTCTTGAAACCTGCTCCATTCCAGTGCCACCATTACTCCTGGTGCTCCTCGCCGATGGCATCACGTTCGGCTGCCACATGATGCTGCAGCCAATCACTGGCCGCAGCCATCACCTGACAGTCATACTGGAAGAGACAACTGATCACTGTGATTGGCTGCAGTGTCAGTGACCAATGAATGTGAAGTCATCAGTGGGGAGTAATGGCGGCACTGGAACAGAGCAGGTCTCAAAGGAAGACGAGTTAACTTTTTTTTTTTTTCTTTTAACTCCTGACCAGGAGACAGTTTGCTTCTTCTTTTGCCTATGAATTTCAGATTAACTCATTTTTTAATCTACTAACAAGCCCATAGACTTTTGCGGTAGCACTGATAATCGTTTGACACCTATAACTTGTTAGGAAGAACATTTACATTATAGCATTAACTGAATTTATTGACTTGACATTTTACGTTGCTGTTCTAGTCCTATCCGAGTGACTACCTTACATACTTTACTGTCTGCGTGACCCAGATTATTTATGGTTCTTTCCATCCTCCCATAAAGCTGCCTCTCACGAGACCATCCTTGATTCAAGGTTTAAATGAAGCTGCTCCAGGAATTAAACATGAAAAATGTACATACAAGAAGCTAATTGTAACTCTTCCTCTTTTCACATTGATACTGAAATAGCTATAAGATAAAGGGGTTGTCCACGTTCAGCAGATGAGAATATAGCTATGATACCTTTCACAAGAAGAAAGGGGAAAATCGCTGGACCAATGTAATTAAGTATTTTTTACCTTGTTTAACTTCTCTAAAAAAAGTAAGCTCTTGAGAGCAGGACCCTTAGTGCTTGTTCACACGGAGTATACACTTCGTGCTACAAGCGCTTTTAGGATCCGTCTTGGGCTCCGCACTGTCGGTCCCCAAGACGGATCTAACAATTAGCAGTGAGATTCTCACTGCTGCCTATGCCGAACACGGAGCGACGTTCACATGAGGGAAGCCGAGATGCGCTTTTGAAACACGCAGCTGCGATCTCTCATGTGAACGTCGCTCCGTGTTCGGCATAGGCAGCAGTGAGAATCTCACTGCTAATTGTTAGATCCGTCTTGGGGACCGACGTGCGAGCCAAGAGATCGAAAGCGCTTGTAAAGCAGAGTGTATATCTGTGTGGCAAGCCTTATTCTACTTTCGAATTTTTTTTTTTTTTTATTTTATTTGTCTCTGCAATGTTTGCTTTCGTCTGTATTGTAAAGTGTTGCACAACATGTTGGTACTAACTAGAGATCATTAGTATCACTAGATTTTACAAAGATACAACAACCTGACAGAGAAACTTGTAACTTTAAAGGGGTTGTCATGTCCTAACAAAAAATAATATTCTGCTGCTATGGCATGCCCGTTTGGTGGTAGCAGACTGTAAACAAAAGACCGAGGGGATGCAGCGCCAGGGACTGGGTGAGTAGAGGTTTTTTTTTTTTTTTCCATTTTCCCCAGGAGCATCATAATATTTCTTTGTTAGAATTTATACTTTTAGGAGATGTTCAAACAGCGTTTCTTAGATGCGTGTTTGGATCCGTGTTTCAGACCCAAACATGCATCTAACAATGTGCAGTGTGATTTACATTGCTTTCAATGTCTGATCACCGATGTGTGTTTACATGCGTCTTCCAGATCCATTCAAAGAATTGTCATGTCAATTCTTGATCCGTTTGACGCAGGAGCCCTATTTAAAGCTATAGCGTGCGTTTCTGCTATAGCAAAGACGCATCCAAACACGCAGCACACTTTGTGAGCGTGTTTGATGCGTTTTACGCAGTGCATTTGAATACGTTTTTCGGATCAAAAGCGTATCCAAAAACATATTCATAAACGCCATGTGAACATCCTCTTAAAGTTAAAAGTTTCTCTGTCAGGTTGTTGTATCTTTGGAGAATGATCTAGTAATACCAATAATCATGATGTAGCACCAACATGTTCTGCAACACTTTGCAATGTTTGATTTCATCTGCATGTTAAGAGTAAAAAAAATGATCAATTTTGACAGTAAGAGCGAGATTTTTCAAGAGCGTACAATCTAAGGAAGTGAAACGAGGTAAAAGTACTTAATTACAATGATCCAGCAATTTCCCTCCTACTACTTATGAAAAGTATTATAGGGATATTCTCACCTGCTGAAATAGAATCTTGCCGCTTTCTGCTGCAGTTGTATTGAGGTGGCCGCGCATGCACGGCTTTCTCTGTTTACTTCTACAGAAGATCAAAGTATAGGCAGGTACACTTGCTTGGCTGTACTCTAAACTCCCATAGAAGTGAATTCAGAGAGCATCGCATGCGCATTCACCTATGTGTTCTCTGTGGCCACAGCAGAAAGCTGCATGATCCTTTGTCCTCAGATGGGAAAATCCCCTTAAGCATAAAGATGCATAAGTCAGTCACTCAGCCAGTTTTTATCTCTACAGATGTGCAGTATACTTACATGACCGTTTCAAGCTCTAGGGAAGAATGTGGAAGGGGATGTTTAGTAGAAAAAAGTTAGTTAACAGGGGTGTTTCCATCTTGTAGTTTGATGGAATATTGATAGGATATGCCTTTAAAGCATGATGGGTGTGGGTCCCACACCAGAGATCCGCACCTATTTAAGGAATGAGCCCCTGAATGTAAAGAAGTCGGTTACAATTCTCCATTCTGTTTTATGGGAGTTCAGTCCAGCGTTGTGTTGCCCTAACAATTTCTCAATTATTTAATCTCTCGATGTTTAAGGGAATTCTATAAATGTTATATTATTTTTACATTGCATCAAAATGATGTGTTAAACCGAACCGCTCTAATTATAGTGTGTATTTTCATATTAGACCTCCTCAGTACAAGACCATTATTCTTGAGAGAGGACCAGACGGCCTTGGCTTCAGTATTGTTGGGGGTTATGGGAGTCCACATGGTGATCTTCCCATTTATGTGAAGACCGTTTTTAGCAAGGTAAACAGAAAGCAGATCTGAAAGCTGTGCTTACTTTAACATCTTGGTCTTGGTATTTGTCTTGTGTGAAAACCTGGGACCTGAGCAGTAACTATCAAGGTAGTTACACATTAGATGAGTATCCAGCTACAGTGGGTTGCCATAGTATTCGTACCCCTTGAACTGTTCCCCAATTTTTAAATTTTGCAGCCATGAACTTTGTGTTTTAGGCTATGTCACCACTGCAATAAAATACGATCTTATTTTCGGCGGTTTTAGGATTCTAAAACTGATGAAAATACGATCGCTCAGGCAGCCCATAGATTGTAATAGAAAAAAAATGCCTGTAGTCTACACAGGTCATTTCTTTTCTCCGCTCATCTTTTGGTGCAGGTGTATTATACAACATGTTGTAGAATATGCCGGCGCTTTGAGTTTTTTCGTCATCCTTCTATACAATGAATTGTATGGACCGACGGCAAAAAGAAAATGAGAATCCGACCACGGTTTTTGCGTAAAATGTGACAAAAACCGCTCTCGTGCATCGAAATAAAACGGTCGACTTTCAGCCCTTTTTTGTCCGATGCCGTGTAGACCTAGCCATATTGATATTTTATGTCATAGAGCAAAACAAAGTAGAAAGCATTAGTGAATTGAAAAGAAAACTATATATGCTTTTCCAATTGTTTGCAAATTAAAAAAACTGAAAAGTGTGGTGTGCATATGCATTCAACCCCCTGTAATGTGAATACCCCTAAATAAAATCCAGTTTGACGGATAGCCAAGTCAAATAGAGAAACCCATATATTGTATAGACTCATTACAGTATGAATTACAAGGTTTAATCTAATACATTTGTGAGTCCTATAACAAATAAAAAGATAATCCTGGAGAACCCTTTTAATTTTCAATGAGATTCTAATTTTTGAGATGCACAAGTAGGTAAGCTATGGTAAACAAGAGAATCTAAAAGTTGAAAAAGTAATTGGGGCAAAATGTTGGGTTGTATGACATAAGAAGAGTCTTGTGCTGCAAGTGGGGGTTGGCAGCAGAGTGAGGGTGGGTTCACATCTCATTTATTTCTACATTGCAGATATTGTTGCAGGCATGGTGTGACCCATCTGAAAAGCATATACCTCTGGTAAATAGAGCAGACATATTCCAAATAGGATCTGTTTATGTCCACAGGCAGGCTGTGGTCACAGTACCATTTCCCGATAGCTGGACAGATATCTGCAATGTGGAGAGAAAGGAGTTGTGAACGCATCCTTAAAGGGGTTGTCTCATCTCATAATTTCATAGGATGCATGAATGAAATAATGCTGCTTTGCTCTGTCACTTACTGGTCAAGCTGTCTGTAATTAGCATGTGAGCTCTGTGTATTCAGACTTCTCTGTTTATTATGTTTATTAGTCTAGATGAGCTGAATTACCTTCTACTAGGACAGGAGAAGCTGCTGAGGTAATGTAAACAGTAGAAATTACTGTCTTTTGTCTGAAAGATCAGATAACACACAAGCTCTCACTGCCTGCAGTTCTGTGCTGGCCGCGACCTGTGTGATGACGTCACTCGCTGCTATCAGAACAAACAGCAGGGGAGAAGTAGTACACAGGTCGGTCACTTGGGAAACCAGACAGAACTCAGAAGGTGATAAAATCACTTGTAGCTCCTTAACAAAAAACAATGAACAAAGCAATATATTTGGAAAACGTCTTTATTTAGTGTTCCCAACATGTTGAAAGCTAATCTTTGTAGCGAGACAACCCCTTTAAACATCCACTAACCTGTGCTACAGCTAATCATTGGGTTTTCTGTATACAAGTTTGGGAATTTTTTCAGATTAATATAACCTCTTTGCCATTCCTTGTTGCAGGGGGCGGCATCTGAAGACGGTCGCCTTAACCGAGGGGATCAGATCATTGCTGTGAATGGACAAAGTTTAGAAGGTGTGACTCACGAGGAAGCAGTTGCTATTCTGAAGAGGACAAAAGGAACGGTCACTCTGACTGTGCTGTCCTGACCCCGTGGCTTCTCCACCACTACCTTTCAGGGTCCATTTGTGTGTCACCATGACTTTCCCCTGTGAAAGTACATAAAGCAGTAGGGTTCATACTATAGGTCAGTTGGGTGTCTGGGAAAATGTTTACCTAGCTGCTGTCATTTACCACAGGTTGTAGAGACAAGTGAATATGTTACAGCTTATTCAGCTGACTTGTGCGCTCTTCTTCTGAAGGATTCCTGGAGGCCAAGTTCCAATTGCTTTTTCTTTAGCCACAAAGGAAGTATTTTAATAGTGTGGGTCGAGTATGCTTAGCAGAAATGTGTGAAGAGCATGGAACTTGGCAACACAAGAGGTTAAGAAAACGTCTCCTGCAAAACAAATATTTTTTAGGTTACTTCTATTTTTATTGTTGCTGTGTTTTTACTACGCTTACATGTCTTTTGTATCTCCGCTTTGCTGCTATATAGCCTATGAACAAATGAATGTTTTTGCGTCTGTCTTTGAAAGTACACTGGACAAATTAAGATTTATTTTTACCATAGTTGAATTGAAAATGTAACATGTATAATTTTGCTTTTTATTGGGCAAAAGGTGTTGCACAAGTTTGAGTTATGATATAAAATAGTATTTTGATGATATAACACAGAAAAATAGAGAACTGAATAAGCTTCTCCCATGTAAACCGACATGTGAAAGAGGGGGATCCCAAAGTAATGGTGCACGACACAGACTATTCTATATAACTATATACTCTATATATTCCATTTTAACTGCACAGTGAAAGGTAATGTCCACCACTGGCCCCAAAAGAGCCCTTTATTTTTTACATCCTCACATCAAAAGCATAGGAGAGCATCCCAGTGAAGCTCACTTACGTGTTTGAAACTGAGCTCCAACACATATTGAGCTCTGATCTCACCAATATTTCCTCTACACTAGTAGTTTTCTCTGCATAATTCGGTAATAGAAGCAGGATTCTTTTGTCTCACTGATAGTAGTTTGATCTTTCAAAATTAGATTCTGATCTACAATAGAGATCTTGAATCCTAATGCTGTATGGAAACCCCTTAATACTTATTTGTTCTCTTGTAGTAACCCCTCCAATTTTTAAAGGGCATTTTCATTCCTGGGAAAACCTCTTTTAAAGGGGGATCTGACACCTCAAAATGCTTCTTCGTCTGCCAAGACATGATGAAAAATAGAAAAACAGAATCATACTTTTTTCGTGGACGCTCTTGTTCCATCACCACGGCCGTCCCATTCATCCCGGCTGCAGCAGGGAAACGTTCATTGTTCACGTGACCAGTACAGCTAATCACAGTCTCCAGCGGTCACGTGCACATGACGTTGTGGCCTGTTATTGTCAGTACCTGTCATGTGAATGATAAGTGTTCACCTCTCCATCCAGGATGAATGGGACAGCCGCCTCAACGGACTGAGAGCGTCCAGAAGGTAAGTATAATTCTTCTTTTCTTCATGCCCCAACATCAACATGAATGAGCATTTTGAGGTGTCGGATCCCCCTTTAAAGAGGTTTTTCTAGGAATGAAAATGTGCTGCACTTATCGCTTGCAACCAATTGCAAGTCGACCAGAAATGAGAATGAGGAGGGCAGCACTTCAGCCATCCTCGCCTTTCACTTCTATGTGAGCTAGTAAATATAGCAGAGCACACTCACTCGGCTACAGTTGGAAGTCCCATAGAATCATTTAATTCTATAGAATCATTCTCATGTCTGGTCGGCTCGTAACTATCTGAAAGCGACAAGTGCAACTCATTTTCATTCCTAGAAAAACCTCTTTATGGAAGCTTGGTAGGTTCTATAATTCTGGCTGAAATTTCTCGGTTACTCTTTTTTACCCCATGCCATGCTTTTGTGAACTTATTACAGCAACTTTTTGCTCCGTACAGTAGCAGGCATCTTAGGTTCTATTCACATTGGGGAATATTTATTATGGTAATTTTGTTCCAAAATACTGGCTTCTGTGCTTTGCACCACATTTATTATGTGTTTTAGACCATTCCTAGACACTTCTGTACCAACGAAAGGGGCATAATCTCGATAAAAACATAAAATGGGCATGGGTGTGTGGAAAGACGGCATGGCTTAGGGTGGGATGCAGTACAATAATTTCACAGAACCAGTATTGGAACAATCTCATAGTCTGGACCCTAACCACTCGCTATAGAAAAAGAAAAACCTTCAAAAAATAAGGAAAGAATTCACAGAAAAGGAGGGAAGTCCACTAAATAAGAAATAACTTTTATTATTATACCCTAAAAATAAAAAAATAAATTAACACGTACCCTAATGTGCCCTCAACAAAAAATAAACCCTGCCTATAACGTGGGCACACGCCACAAAAAGGGCGACGCCACATAGGAATCCCTGTCAAAAAACCCTATGCTATCCCTACAGTATTAGAAAAATGTGTAAATTACAGCCAAAATAATAACAATTGACAACAGGTAAAACTCTGGCAAATTATAAGAAAAGTATAAAGATGTATACTCTGATGCGTTTCCCCCACAAATAGGTGGGTTTATCAAGGAGAGTTTATAAACCAGCTATTACAATAGAAATGCTACTATAAATCTACAACAATTAGACAAAAATCTGGGCCTTGGTATATATGTTTCTATATAGCAGGTAAATAATAGCCCTAAAAAATATAAACTACAAAAATGCCAAAAGATAAAAGCACAAGAATATACTCACAATCCTCCATAGACCAATAGTGTAATATATGGAAAAGAGGTTCAATGAACTTACAATCCAACAATGGCCAGATAGAGCAGGAGCCAGATAGTATCAACATAACTGATGGTGATAAATAAAGAAACTTAGCTCCCTCTGGCCACCTCAAACAGTAAGGGCGCGTCCCCACGGCACAGGACAAATACCGGTCAGTTTATCCGACCAGTATTTGTCAGGATTTTGTGCTGTGCACAGGGCTGTGGGAGGGCGGCTTTTCTCCGCAGTGAGCCCTCCTCCTTCCCATTGAAATGTTCATATTCTGTCCGAAAACCGGACGGAAGAATGAACATGTACAATGTTTTTTGGACCGCCAGCGGTCTAAAAAACCACTGGACAGAAAACCTGTGCAGTGGGGACTGCTGCACGCGTTTTCCATAGCGGCCCATGTAAAAGTTTGCGACCGGTTTTTCAGACAGTTTGTAAAACCACAAACCGTCTGAAAAACCAGCCGCAAACCGATGCCGTGGGGACATGGCCTAAGCGATGACAGATTTTTAGAGTATATTAATAAGTTATATTTTATTTAGTGGACTTCCCTCCTTTTCTGGGATTCAGTACACCAAAATTTTGCCGCAATTATCGGCATAAAGTAAGCCCACTAATAGGAGGTGTAGACTTAGACCGGGAGGTGTAAACATGCACTACAATTCGCAATACTATGATAAATGTGGCACATTGTATTCAGAGCCCAAGTTGGAGGTATGTAGTGTGAGGATCTCGAATGTATACACTTATAAAACCTATATCGTGGCACTAGGTATGCCTCTACACTCCCTGATATAAACTCAAAATGTACTAAAAAAAGGGGAGAAATCGTACCATTTAAATATAACTTTTAATAAATCGCTAAAAATAAGACAAAGTATATATGTCTAAAAAGCAACTGCAGCAAATTATGCCAGAAGTCTGGCCGCAATGGTATGTACAAAAAAAGCAAAACAAAAGGAATATGGATATAAAAGGGTAAAAGAATAAGGTATCTCTCTCTCACATCTGCAGCATCGCCGGTATTCATACACACTGCTATTTACAGTGTGTTTCAGACCTATGGAGAGAACTGGCATCATTTTCTTGAGCCGATTTATTCACCCTGGGAAACTGACAGTATATACCTAGACGGAGGGAAGATTGATTTACATTGTTTAAATTGAGGCTCCTTTTGGATGGTGACGTAAAAGCTTGTCATTATCAGAAAAAGCGTTTTTATGTCTTTTCAGGTATTTTTGATGTACAGATAGGTCTGTTTTATATCATACCTTTGACACGTAAACTTGTTTGATACTGATATATACTTTGTAGAGGAATTTGTGGCATGTCTATATGCCTAACCATATCCATGGCATTATTATATGTTTAACAGTATTTATAATCGCCTTCCCCCCCTGTATAGTCTCTCATTTGTCCCCTGAGATCTTGGAATTATCTGAGGAAACATGTTAGGACATGTGCTATTGAGGGAATTCTAGGGTGATACCAGTATCTGTAGGGTTAGGTTCCATACAGGGACGCCCTTATTGGGGTGAATACCCCATGTTTTGTTAGGGAAGGGTCAGCGATCCCAGGGTATACTTGGGATAATTCCTTTTTCTGTTTCCCTTTTATATCCATATTCCTTTTGTTTTGCTTTTTTGTATATACCATGGTGGCCATACTTATGTTGCAGCTGCTTTTTAGACATATATTCTTTGATCTTGAATGTATACCATTGATGGTAGGCTGTGTCCAATGTATCATACACTGGGATACATTGTCTGTAGGCTCCCGTTATCATAGTTATACACCATGCAATACAAGGTTTTGTACTACATATCTTTATATAGAACACCATGATTACTCCACTCTGCAACAAAATAAGTGGATTTTGGCCTCTGTCAAGTGAATAGAGCCTCATAGATATGTTTGGTCATAGTTTGGGAGCTTTTCTTGCTGTAAATAAAAAATGTAAGGTCTGAATATTACTTCAGCAGAGCTCAATGCTGGTTAGATCTGGTTAGGCTGACATTTCACATTATTACATGGAAGTCAGTTGCTTAAAATCTTTTTGCAATTTCCTAAATTTTGTGCAGCACAACAGCAAAAAAAAAAAATGGCAGACAAAGAACAGTATTGATCTGTTACCCAATGTGAAGGAAAGGTTGCAATTTGTTAAGTGTAGCTTTTATTCATAAAAGTTACTTGAGAAAGTATTTTGTAGAAAAAACAAAAAGCTTTTCAGTATTAAAAGTTTAGCGTCTGTTGGAGACAGCAGAGGAGTCCCGGCACCTACACACGTTGCATTTATGCAGCAGACAACACTCGGAGCTGTTCTGCCCGACAATGTCAGATCACCAGAGTCATTAGTTAGCAGAGTCAGATTTCTCTGGGGAACAATCAGGATCTTTGTTTGTACTGTACGTTAGGGAATGTCAAGGATTTATACATATCTTATCGGAAACGCCTAGCACTAACCTTCATTCCCTGAATGTCTCAGCCTGGAGGCTTCTGAGCAACATGTTTTCTTTTTCTGTAACCCGTACTATCCTGTAACATAGGCTGAAATCTATAGGTGCGCCTTTGTGTGCTTTATAGATCTACTGTTTGTGTGTAAAACAATCTCTATATTTAAAGAATAAAAAGTGAATGAGCTCTTCACGACCACTATGTACAGCACAGGAATAAAACATATTTTAGAGACTTTGAGTTGGTTCTCTTTCTTTTATTATTATGCTTCTTTTTAAGATTTAGTCCTCTGTGCTGATTTATTATTTTTATTATTATCTTCATAGGGGTCAGTCTTTTTGTTCTAATCCAGAGATCCAACTCTTTTGTGTAGATTCAGATTGACTGGCCATCCAGAAGGGGAATGTGTCTCCAATTGTTTTTCACAAATTGAATCCATAAAACCTATTATTTTCTTCTTAAAGGGGTTTTCTCGCTACAAAGATCATATCTCAGATCATGTGGACAGTAAAAATAAGCACTTTTGTAATTGGGTTGCATTACCTATGTCACTTGGTTTACTAGATATGAGCTTTTCTGTGCATCTGTTTTCTATTTCTGCTGCTGCTAGTTGGGACACGCTCCCTTTTCTGTGATTGGCTAGTCAGGACACGGACTCGGATGGATTCCACCCTGGACCCGCCCCTTGCACTGTGATTGGCTGACTGAAATTTCATTCAGCCTTTTGGGATACACCTCCAGACAGGAAACACCCCGGACACACCCCCTGCACTGTGATTGGCTGCCTGCACACTCCGTGTTTACTCCCCTCTCAGCTTTCAAAACCGAAAGTAAAACCAGCTATCTGAACGGGCTGCTGGCAATATACTCCTCTTCTCTAAGGTGAATTACTGGGTAATTACTGACTGTTTAACTCACAGATTCCCTTATGTAGCACAGTCTTGTGTCCTGTGTTCCCTCCATATAACACAGTCTCCTGCCTGATAAAAGAGGGGGAGGGGGGCCGTGTGTATTCCACACATGTGTTTCATCAGTTCAGGCTGTGTGTATAACTGGTCATAACACAGCAAGGAGCTTGTGCACCCTGAAGCTGAAGGCTCTGCAGACACATGAGAACATTGCAGGAGACTGCATAGCTGTCCTCTACAGACAACCTTCCCCTTCCCCTGCTTCACACAGAATGATGATGTCACAGCTCTTCAGTGAGGAGAGACACGCCTGCTGAGAGGAGAGACTCGCCCCTGGATTTCAAATTCAGTCTAATAGAATTAGCTGAAGAGCACGAACACTCCAACCGATAAAACCCCTTTGGGGCTGTTCACATGGCTGATTTTGGCACTGGTTTCAGCCGTATTGAGCGCCGTATTTGCGCTGCAGTACAGCTGAAATCCGTCTTTGTCATTACGGTAATCCACAGTTCTCATAGAGAACTATGGAATCCGTCTCCTCTCAACGCCCGGCGAATTCGCTGGGCGGGGAGAAAGTGACATGTCAATTATTTACAGCGTGTACGCGTCGTGAATAATGCATGTCTATGGGGCCGGCGAGCTGTCTCCCCCCCGCCCCGCCCTCGCTGCAGTGCAGCCAGCATAATTGCGGGGCAAAATCCATCCCCACAATCACGTCGGCAATCAGCCGTGTGAACTAGCTCTTTAACTGTTTTTATTTTCTGATTACAGATTTCTTAATTCTAGTCCCTGTATTCTGATTATGAGATCAGCCATCTTTCCTGAGCTGCTTTTAACTGAATTCAGAGATGTGATTTTCAGCAACTCCATGGTCATATGAGTCTGTGAACAGAAGACGACTCACTCATTTCTATAGGGGAGTTTTCTAGGCCTGCTCTGTGACCTGGAGGACGTCAATGTGCTAATTGCATCAATGGTTGTGAATGGTGGATCCTGTGTTATCTATATGCATTGATGCCACCCAGTATCAGACTCGGGTGCTTGGGGCCCACAGGTTGAGTTGATTCTGGAGACCCACCAGTTGACCTGTTTCTGGGCCCACTGGTGTTTATTTTAGGGGCCCACCCTACAAATACTTTAAGTGAATGTACATGCCTCCTGTCCTCTGCCTCTTTCTTTTTGAGTACCTTTCTATGCTTTTTTTTTTTTTTTGCCTTTTCTGAGGGTGTATTTGCAGTCAAAAATCAACTCCAGGTCTACCATGCTCATGGGCCCACCGGGGATTTTCTGTGACCAAAAAAAACACATAATTAGCAAAGAGATGTATACCTGTCTAGATGAAACAAATCTATTATGCCTGAGGGTGGCCATTCACTTTACAGATATTATGACAATAAGGAAACGGATACATGCAGGTAGAGTAACCACCGTGAACAGTAGAAGATTTCAAGATGGTTATTTATGGCTATGTGCCCCCTCCACCATCTGAAAGTCGTCTTTACTGTTGTTCAATGTGAAAAAAATTTAAATGTGTGATGCATCCTGTTTAGAGGACTATTTAAATGCCAAATAACTTTACCTTTTCATTCAGTGCAAGTTTAGGTATATTTATAAAGAGCATTTCATATCTTGACTAGGTATGTTATTATAGCTAAAGTTAACTGCCTTCTTGTCTACTTATGATAGTTAAAGGGGTTTTCTCATTTCAAAGATCATAGTTCAACAGGTGGGGACGAAAAATCTAAGCTTGTAGGCCCTTGGTTACCATAAGCAAAGTGCTATGGTTTAAGAGAATGGGCCATTTGTTTAATTCTTGGAAGTGAGAGAGAGAGCTCTGGTCGGGTTACGCCCAGGTCCTGCCCCGGTCGTATTCGGGAATGCACGTCAGAAGGAGTAGTAGGGGAGAGGCTGTGTATGGGAGGGAGCAGGTACATGTGTGCATGGAGATGAGTTACGCCGAGGTGCCGCCCCTGGTCGTGTTCGGGAACGCGCATGAGACAGAGTAGCTGTGGACGGGAGCGCGCAGGTACATGTGTGAACGGGGATATGAGAGAGAGAGAATGCGTTCACTGACAGCAATCAGTCATCGTGTGCGGTGTTTGCTGCGTTCACTGACAGCAGTCAGTCGACGTGTGCAGTGCAGGGTTTGCTGCGTTCACTGACAGTGGTCCTGCAGCAGAGAGAGAGAGATCTTGTGCAGTCTCATGTAAACACAAACAGATAAAGCGTATTTGTTCTGCAGATCTGTAGAGGTCAGAGGTGTAATAATCTGCAGAATATATCACTGTGTGTGAGAGAGAGAAAAAAAAATCACCCATCTTTCCCAGAGTCCTGAATGTCAAATGCCCATTCTAGTTACAAAGTATGTAGAGAGAGCAAGAAATTTAGATATAAACTATCGAGTTACACTTAGCTTTTCACTTCCAACGACAGCTGAGAACCTTTCCCTTCCCCTGGCTCACACGGAATGAATTTTCACATGCACAGTTTGGGGCGTGTCTGCAGAGAGAAGATACTTCCTGCTAGGAGGAGAAACACACCCCTCCATTTCACAAGCTCTGCTTAGCAACCAGTATAAACGGCTGCCAAATGATGAAACAATAAAACCCCTTTAAGTCTATAAGACATAGATGTTACACTCCATGACATCACAACCACCATCATGCAGAATAAGGAGTAGATCTGTTCAGAATTCCACTGAGATTTTTTTTTTTACAGGATTTGACAGATTATTTTTATATGTGCTTAAAATAATTACTTTGTCTTGCACTGTCTGCAGAACTGTGTTTTAGGTGCAGCATTCATGTTGCATTGAACATTGGTTTTAAATAGGTGGACTGTTATGAGAGAGCAAAGAGCACCACTAAAAGCAGTAATGATGTTCTGTCTAGGATTTGTTGGATAATAATCCTGTTACCAGTTTATTAGCGTGGATACATGGTGCTGGGGAGAATTGTATTGATGTAGGACAATCAGAGGTGTTTTGCCTTAGTTCTAAAAATGAAGTATTTTCTTTGTCCAGTATTTACCTATTTCATTTCTGTATGTTCATTTTTACTATAAAACCGTACCTAAAGCCTGTTAAGTATCATCTATATATAGAAAGACAAAAAGGAGTGTTCCCAACATCACAATCCTATCCACTGTTTCAGTTGTGAACAATTGGTAATCTTTGCAAATACTGTAGTATCATTTATCAAAAAGGAATGTGTCTAAAGATATGGCTACCCAAACCAAAAAAAATTGTTGTTACTTTTCTGTACCTAGTTGGCCTTGTTTGCTTCTCCCACTAATCCTTAATAGGTGAGCATGCATGTTTTATTTCATGTGCTTTATTTCCACGGCAAGACAGCACATGCGGGGTTTGGCTGTTTCAGATGAACAGGGATATCAACACTTGTCTTCTTGCTAATATTGCTTACTATGTGGTAGCCAGGCAAGTGCAAAAGAAGCCAATGCTTCTAGGTAATGTAATCTCTTCAATAGCAGGCCAGCAGTCGTAGGATTCTACACCAGTATGAAGAAAGTGTCAGGGAACCATGGGCCCTGGGGCAATTTCTGAATGGAGGACAGGTAGGAAGTGAGTAAAAACAGATTTAGTGCGCATCTTCTTTAGCTACATGGATGTTTGCGTTTTGGAGAAAAAAAAATGACTCTTGGGACACCTCCCATGTGCATGAAATGCCAAATGCTAAATGGTTGATGAAGGACAAAATGTTACATCAATGATGTATATGCTGTAGCCTATAAAGGGTTTGTTTTTCTTTTAGCAGTTGAATTAAGATAATGAGCACATGTAGCACTCAATAATTTGCTGCCTACAGCACCATGTTTTTAGGTTTTTACCACGATGGATATTTTAAGAAAAACAGCACTGTACATAAGTGTTGATGTACACGTGACATACAGTGAATAAAAGGTGATATTCAATAATCATATATGATAACCTTGTATTTTTCTATAGGATCATTAGTAGTGTTGTGCTTTGGATTCGTACCGGGATAAATCGACCGAATGCAAATTTTAAGCAACCAAATGGCAGCCGGTGGGAAAATCGGGGAAACTAATCAGAAGCCTGCCCGTAAGAATGAAAAAAGAAGCAGATCATACACTGGCTTGGCTGAATTACAATTGGTTGCTCCAAACTTGGGTAGGGCAGAATTGTTATGACCTGAATCCAAAGCAAAATTCTGTTCAGAACACAATGTCAGCAGTCTGTGCTGATGTGTGTTATCCAAACTAGCCTACAGTGTTATTAATGTGTCCATAATTCACTTCGTTGTTTCACACAATGGTTCAGAAGTATAAAAACTGTTTAGCAGTAAGACCGTTTCTGCTCCCCATAGCAATAAATCAGGGCTCAGCTTTTATTTTTCCAGAGCATTACATGAAAGTTTAGCTCTGGATGCTATAGGCAACAGAGACAGTCACACTGCAGACAGTTTTCATACATAAAGCCTAATGTTTTCATGTGCAGATTTTGGTGTATAAAACAACACAGTTATGCATGTATGAAGCTCTAAAATGTGCATTAAAAATGTGCCCTAAGTGCGACGTGTATGTATGGGGCTGCACCATTAGTCTGGCGTTCTTTCACTTTAAAAATGACTATGGATTTATAATCGGGCGCACTCCAAAATTAGAACGCATTATAAGGTGCCCGCGGTACTTTGTAAGAAGCCTGAGATCAGGTGGGAGGGGTCGTTCTGGGGGCATCGCACCACAACCATAAGATTCTACACATTTATGACTGTAGGACGGCAAAACTGGGCGCATTACTGCTGGAACAGGTAGAGCCAGAAATGTCATTTTGAAGCTAGAAAGTGCTAAATCTATGTCCCACATAGATTTAGCCCTAAGGCTGAGTTCACACGGCATAATTGTGGGGACGTATTTCGCCCCGCAATTAAGGCATGTGTATTGGGGCGAGGCGCGGGGCCAGCAGCAAGCCGGCCCCATAGACATGCATTATGCTCAGCGCCAACACACCGTAAATAATTGACATGTCTCTTCTCTACCCACCCGGCGTATTGTGCGAGCGGGGAGAGGAGCCGTAATCCATAATTCTCTATGATAACTGTGGATTACCGTAATGACCGGGACGTATCTTGCCCCGTATTTTGCGCAGTATGGCACGAAATACGGGGCGAGATACGTCCCAAAATAAGCCGTGTGAACATAGCCTAAGGGTTTATTTATTTAATAAAGACATGTATCGGAAAAGGCGCACAGGACAATACTCTGCGATTTTACAATGGAGAGCCTGTGGGAAGTTAAAAGAAAAAATGCACTGTCATTTGTACTCTGTGGGCACCTAATTTAGTGCGTTTTTTTTCTCTGTATTAAAAACACATGAAACGCATGTATAAAACTGAGGCACAGAAAATCTATGGGCAAAAATGCATTAAAGGGGTTGTCTCACTACATTGATTCATCTTACCTCAGTCCTGTTTTCTTGGTTATAGTTTTAATTCAGGGGCATGTTTACTGGCTGGCTGCAGTAGAAGCCAGGTCTGTATCTATAGCGACCAGTGCTGGAAACCTACTATGAGAGAATGAACAGGTCTGTAGCTATAGTGACCTGAGGAGCTGATGCAGCCCTTGAAAGAGTAAATATCTCAGAATAGGTAGGATTCTCTTAATGGACATATATTGCAAAGTGACTTGTTTTACAAGATCTTTAATAGTGAAATAACTCCTTTAAATGAAAAAGATACATAAAACCGCATGGGGAAAAAACTCTAAAATTAAGGTAAAGTATCTCACTTGAAATACAGACTTATTTAACTGAAATCTCTTAAACCATGTGATCCCCAGCATAATACTGCAATGTTTCAGAAAAATCCTAGTTTAATATTGACCTGGGAACTGGGTGAAAAGTCACGGAGGTGGCCCCTGCTGGCTTCTCCACACCAGCTTAACCTGATTGATAGGGCTCTTCTTATTTGAGTATAAGGAGAAACCTTTCAGTCGAGATAGGAAAGTGAGCAGAAGTTGGCAGCAGCCACCTCCTTGACTTTCGCCCAGTTTCTGGCTCAAATTTAAACTCTGATTTCTTTGAAACACTGAAGCATTGGAGCAATTTACAGCCAGTCTTAATGATGGAATCTGTACTTGTTTCTGGCTGAGCTTGAATCGGATGTTAGGTTTCCTTTAACTAAAGCTCCAGGGCAGACTCTTCTCCAGCAGTTGACTATTCCGGATCTCCTTACCGTTGTAGAGTTATAGTATTGTCACATTTCATAGTGCTTCAGGCTCATGTTGTGTTCACTGCCAGCCATAGGGAGGAAGATGGTAGCTGGAGAAAGAGTCTTTTCCGGAGGGAACAGTGGTGCCACCAGCAGGAGATCTTATGCCTTCCTTGTGGAGATTTGCCATTTGCTGTTACAATACAATACAATACTCATGTCATTCTCTTTTTCTTGAGAAATGGGTTTTATTCGTTTACTTACATGTTATTTTTTTTCTGTACAACATTATACACTCTTATAAATGTCACTAAGTCTTTGTAGAAATGAAAACTAATTGTACAGATATTTTCTTACTACTGTTTTGTGTTAAGACCACTGTTGGCTTTATTTAGATAGCAATAAAGACACTTAGAACCAATGTTTCTGTGATTCTTGGAAAGAGCTTTGTCCATTGAGTTTTACTCAAAAAATAAGATAATTCCAGTTCATTGCTCTAGATAAAAAAAAGTATACATCTACTATGTGACATAATAAAAGGCACAAGTTCATTGAGTCCAACCTATAACCCTACAGTGTTGATCCAGAGGAATCTGCCATTAGGCAGATACAAAGTGTCCCACACAAGAGGAAAAATTTCTAAATATGGCAATTGGAATAATCCCTGGAGCAACTTCCTATCTCCAGAATCTAGTCCAGATAACCTGTAACATTAGATTGTTCAAGAAAGGCATCTTGGCCCAACACAACCTTTTGTAGCAGTAAATTCCACAGTTACAGTAAAAGTGGGCATTAAGTTAATGTTGGCCAATGTTTCTAAAAGGAGTTGCCAAGCATCAAACGTATATGGGGTCTTTTAACCTTTGAGCAACAGCAGATGTTGAGGGAAAGAAGTATTGGGCTGTTGGATTTCAGTGTGCACAACCCTCTTATGTTCAGAGGAGATAAGTGGCTGCCAGAGGTCTGACTGTGGCCTAGTCCCCTCTCTGAGCATGCTTGTGTATGGCCGGAAGGGAGTATGTATTGCCAGCCTATCAATTTGAAGTTGTATTTGGATTTCTCCAAATGTGTAAGAATACAGGAACATTCAGAAAAACCCTTTCTAGATGGAATCCTTTACCTAATTACTGTCACCTACTGTACAAAGAAATGATGTGGGAGGTCTCCCATGGGGTTTTGCTTGGCCAATGCGGAGATATTGGTCCAATGTCATAAACTGTGTTACTAAATTACCATCGCAATGAAAGGTTTCCAATTTGTGGTATTGTCCCTAAAGAAGAATACATGAAAAGTCTTTGGTCCAGTTCTATAAATCTAATTGTCTTAACTAACTCTTCCTATGTTTTTTTTCTTCTTTGGCTGCCAAATATCCGACACTGAGCTGAATTTTATGTAACATCTAAAGAGGACTAAAAAAGACAATATTAGGAGCAGTATATTTCTATTAAGACTCTGTGACTAAATATAACTATCCAGTGTGGGGTCGCCCTTTTTGGGGCGGGTACCCTACTGTAGGCAGGTGCACTGCTATAATGCTATAGTTTGGGTTAGGGTGAATTAGGGCTAGTGTCCCTTTGTTTTATACATTGTTTAATAAAAGTTAATTTTTATGGAAAGGCCTTTTTTCTCCTATTACTATCTGTGATTGTGTTTTGATTTTGGGGGTGGCTGGTACTTTGTAGAGACTTGTAGGAGGTAATGGTCCAGACCACCTGATTTTTTAAAAACTTGGTTCGGAGACTTAAATAATAACTATACAGTAGCTGCTAAAAGAGCTGTTGTGTTGTAAATACATTAGGTACCTAGCAAAAAAATAAAGAATATCTAGGAAAATGCTTGGATGACCAAAGAAAATTAAAGTACAGTGAAGGATTAAAGGGGTTGTCCAACTCCCACTTCCCCCCAAAACATTTTTAAAATAACTCTCACGTGTATAAAAGCTAAAAGGTACTCACCATTTGAATTCGCTACCAGTACTGAAGATCCAGTGGTCAACACACCATTATAGCCAGGAGGTGGTGTCAGTGGTCATGTTACTTTCCATTGATGACATCACTCTGAAGTTCACATTCTGAGCTGTGATGTCACTAGAATGGTTCGTGTCTGTTGAGACCACTGATTGGCTGGCCTATGTAAACAAAGGCTAAAACAATCAACAGAGGATTAATGCTGGATCAGTAGTGAATTAAAAGAGGTGTACATTTTTTATAATTTTTTTTACACTTGTGGGGTTTTTCTATTTTTTTTTTTTCTTTTTGGGGGGATGGTTGGACAACCCATGTAAATTTGAGGTAAAAGTTTGCTTTATTGAATCTCATTACAAGGTGCCTTTTGTTTAAATCATGAAATCAGTGTGTCCTTTTTGTTATTTCCACATTATTAGGCCACTTTAAAGAGGTTTTCTCACTACAGTGTTTAGCTTTTAACATGCAAGGAAAGGTAAATGAAGACTATTACCAAATACATTGCTGTTTTGTTTTTTTTTTACTTTGGTCAGGAGATAAAGAAGATTTTATATACAAATTTCCCTGGTTCCCGACCACCTCTGCTCACCTCTTTCTTAAAGGGATTGTCTCGTTCCATCATTTGGCAGCCTTTTCTGCTGATTGCCAAGCAGAGATTCTGAAATGGAGGGGCATGTTTCTCCTCCCATCTTCACTCTCTGCAGATACGCCCCCCAAAATGTGCACGTGTGATTCATTCTGTGTGAGTGGGGGAAGGAGAGGTTTCCGCTGTCTTGGAATCATTGGGGAAATGAAAAAGGAAGTGTAACTCGACAGTAATACTAAATTCTACCTCTCACATATTTGTAACTAGAATTGGCTTTCACATTCGAACTCTGGGAAAGTGGGTGATTTTTTTTTCTCGGTCCCCTTTCCATAGTGATATTTTACACCTCTGATTGCAGAACAAAACATCGCTTTATCTGTTTGTGTTTACTGGGACTGCACATCTGTCTTCAAAAGTTTTTACGGGGGCTGCACAGAAAAAAATTTTTTCTATTCCTGTGATTTATGTGGGGGCTGCCCATCTGTGTTTAAAAGTGATTTTGTGGAACGCGCAGTACAGCTGTGTTCTCTTTCCCTGTAGCTGTGTTCTCATTTCTGTCCACGCTAATTTCAACCTTTCACTGGATAAATCTCTGTGCGTTCCCGTCAGCGACTTGGGCAGGACATGCCGCTCAGACGACAGCCAGTAATACATTAGTTGGCCGTAACCCGACCTGGACTCAAGCACAGTTGTTAAGCACACATAAAGTAGCCCATTCTCATAAACCATAGCACTTTGCTAATGGTAACCAAGGACGTAAAGCTTTGATTTTTGGGTCCCCCAATTTTTAAAATATGATCTTTTTAGTGGACAACCTCTTTAACTCTATTTTCCCCGCTCCAGCAGTCAGTCAGTTCAACCAATGGGAGTCACTCACTGCAGAGTCTTATCTGTAGCATTGGCCTTTACTAACCTAAATGACAAGCTTTCACCCATTAGAATGTTGTAGCCTTGTGTACTGCACTTCTAAATCTCTAGACTTCTTCTTGTAACAGCAATGCTAGGTCAGCAGATGATATGCCAACACTGCTAGACCCACCCCGACCTATCAGGAAATACATCTAAAACCCCGGGTGTGGCTCTGTTAAAATGCAGGTGGGAAAAAACCCTTTACAATTTAAAAAAGCTTTGTTAAATGAATAATTTTTTTTCCAGTATGGTCCATGAACTCTGATTCATTCCTAAGATTAGAAGAAATTTTAAGAGCATTTGCCAGCGTTTTTGAAACCCAATGGAAAAACATAAAGTTCATATAATAACTCTGAAATACTGCTGGAAGGAGCTCAACTTTTCTTGGAGCTGAAGTAAAGACAATAATCTGGAATCTCATTTACTATCCGGCAAAATTAATTCTTTAATATATGGTAGAGTTTTCCACATTAAATCCTATCTGTTTCACATTTGCACTACAAAGTCTCAAAGCTGATGAGTAAGAGTATGGGTTATGATCACCACTAACCAAAGTATTTCATCAGTTTCCTAAAGAGTTAAATATATTCATTTTAATTTATATCCTTCATTTGTTTTTATAGGAAAAATATCTTAATAAATGAGAACTTGAAAGTTTGCCTTAAGTACTTTTAAAGGGTTTTCTTCTTGGTTATTACATTGATTGGTAAAGGTCCAGGGGTAGAGAAGAATGAAAGATCTGCAACACTGGAGTCACATCTCCTTCACTGCGGCACGTGGCTTAGCAATGCCCATATGAATGTGCCTGGCCATGCACAAACCTGATTACTTGAAGGAACTGAGCTACAAAACCGCAATTTTGTGTATATCATTGTGCCAGGCACTGCTGTGCATCGACCACAGTGCCATTGCCTCTTCAATCTACTCATCCATTGGCATCAAAGGTTTGCTCATAGGACATTTCTAGACATCATAGAGAACTGTGAAGCCTTGAGGTTGTACACTCACAGTGGTTTTTTATATCACAAGGCATTATGGGAAAGGAGCTGAGAAGCTCTAGCGCCCTCTTTTGGATGTAAAAAATCCTCAATTTGCTTTTGCCCCACTGGATTTTGGGAAAAAGCAAAAAAGGGAATTTACCAACCAGCATCCCCAATTGTAGACACCCGTTTGGGGGTTTTCCCCTCCATACAGAAAAGCGGCTAGCTTGGCTGAGGGGAGGCAATGATAGCTCAGAAAGGGGGATCTCTCCTTGGGGAAACACCTTATGGGTGTGGAGATTCAAATTCCCTTTTTTGGGCACCCCCACAAACATCTCATATCAAAAGGCATTAGGGAATGTTTTTTTAGGGGAGAAAAAAAAATTTCAAATGGTGGGGGGGGGGGATTTTAAACTGCCTAGTCCCACGTGAGTCACTCTGGTGTTTCCCCGGGACCCGCTCCTTTTCACTCTTGTTTCCTTCCAACACCAGTAAGGCTCACCTCCATTCTTCAACAACACAACCCCTCTCCTGTGGGGGTTGTGGGGATGAGGCAGTGAAGTGAAAAGGAGGAGATCGTGGGGAGCGCTGGAGCTGCAGAGGAAAGGTAATTAATATAACTTATTTTTTTTTTTTTTTTATCCACAATGGCCCCATTTAAGTTTTCTCCACTGGACAAACTCCTAAAATGCAAATTTCCAGAATGGGCATTTACTACTTATCCACGGTATCAGGGGAAAAAAATATTTTATACCTGGTGATTTTGCAAGTTTTTTTCATCTACAAAGAAGAGAGTTTTTAAATTTTTTTCCAAAGTGCAATTCAACTGTGAAGACAGGAACTGTTTGGGGAATAATCAAAAAAATCCAGAAAATCAATTTTATTAATTTTTTTAAAAAATTAATTTCATTTTATTACATGAAAAAAATTTGATACAAAAAAAAACAGAAAATTTAAAATTTGGACGAAACCTTTTTTGCAAACAGATTTTCCTGTATTCTTTACCAATTTTCAACATGCACAATTTTTGGAAACCAATCCTTTAGGTTTTTGTGGCGCATTTATTCTTACCTTTCAACTCCCTCCAAAGATTTTTTGATTGGGGGCAGGCTGAAAATTGGGGGAGGCCTCCAGGGCCCCTTTAAATGCTTCTTACAGGCTCTCCTTAGTTGCCCTTGTTTGTTTTAGGTCATTTCCCTTGAAAACCAGCACACCCATCTTTATTCTCCTACTGAGGGGAAAGGGGGTGTTGACCAAAATTTGCAATAGAAAACAAACCCCCATCACCAAAACCCTAAAAAAAATAAAAGATAATAAACCAGCGCTACATGAAGAAAAAAACTGTCCAGTTCCAAACAACTAAAGCATTTCAGACATAGTAGTCCTTACACAAAGTTGATATATGTACATATGAACAAAGCTTTATATAAAAAGCTGAAAGCACCTATAGGAGGGGGATGCGAGGCCAAAGACACACACCGTAGGAGGAGACAGAATTAACCCTAGCACAGAGGGGGTTTAAAAAATGCATAACACCATTAAGAATGCATGCAGTAAAGAAAGAAAACTAACCAAGTGTCAAAAAAAGGTATTTCTTAGGGGCCCCGC
>JAODAL010026974.1:0-55782 GCA_025379985.1 Phyllomedusa bahiana
TCTATCCCAATTCCAATATGTGGCAACCTAAGCTAAAGGGCTATCAAACAAGAATGGAAACCTCTAAAAAAAGATTTATGCTATTTTTAAAATACATAAAAAAAACGTTGAGATTCTTAGCTCAAAAGTTTTGATCAAAAATTTTTAAGCCACCCCAACTATCAACGAGATCTAAAGGCCCCGGGGTCCTAGCTATCTTTACCTCCATTTGACCCAATTTTCGGGTTCCGCTGTGTTTTTCAAAAAATGTTTTTTTGTGCAGAACTAAACCGTTGCTTTGGTATATATTGCTTTAATTCATATGGGGGAATGGATGCCTCCATTTTGGTTTTTGACCCCGCCCCCTTTCCCCAAGGTTGTAGATCAGTGCAGTATGTTTAAAAGGTTGGTGTTTTTTTTTTTTTTTTTCTCGGGATTATGGAGGTCTGTTGACCAAGTGAGAAGTCTAAATTGGGGACTCAAATGAGGGAAAAGAGAGGTGGTGCGAGGGGGGTTCATGCAGCAATCAGTGGGGGTGAACATAGTGAGGGGGGGGTTTCATGACAGCCAATCAGAGGTAGTGCTAGTAGTGTGGGGTGGAGGGTAAGATTCAATGACGGATCAGGGTCTGCACAAGAGAAAATTTGTGCAGTCCATGTAAACACAAACAAGAAAAAAGATATAGTTTGTTCTCAGATTGTAGAGGTCAGAGGTGTAACTTCTACGGATTTCCGCTGTAGTGGAGAGAGACAGAAAAAAAAAATCCCCCATCTCCCCCAGAGCCCTGAATGTCAAATCCCCCATTCTATTGCAAGTTGTAGGAAAAAGTGAGAAATGTAGATACTGTATAACTATGGGATTTAAATTTGTTTTCATTCAAAGACAGCTGAGAAAACCCCTTTCCCTTTCCCCAGCCCACACAGAATGGGGTGTCTGGGAGAGAGAAGATACGCCCTGCGGGGAGAAAAAAAGGCCCCCTATTTCACAAGCTTGCTTTGAACCTGCATAACGGAGCAAATGCTGGAACGGAAAAACCCCCTTTTAAATCATTGATTTTTCATTTATACCCGTTTAAATGATCAAAAATCTAGGGGGACATGTATGAAACCTGGGGGAACACGCAGTTTTAAAATCACTGTAGAGGAGGTAAAAAGGGGCCTTATATGAAAGGTCTCACAAAACTTTATACACAGTCCTGCTCTAGGGAAAAAATTTGTCTAGCCCGCCCTATTAAAAAAGGTTGGATTTTGTATAACAGTTATGGTCCAAGCTTTGACACATTTGGATATTTTGTGCCAAACTTTGGCGACACTCCCATGCAAGCTTGGTGCACTCATACGAGTTGTGTCTGCTGCAGAATGTGCCAAGTTTTGTCTTACAATTGTTCATACGTCTATGGAACGGGGCTCAAAGCATGAGAGAAAACTGCCGCAGCCCTGCTCATACATATCGCCCTAGATTCCTAAGTTATCATACTAAGTTATCTGAACCTAGACACTGGGATTATCAGACCTTGGTAACTTTCATGTTTATTTACCCAACTTCCTTGTCCCTGTAATTACAATCTTCCTTATTGGCCCCGTCCATTGCAAACCTGTATAAATAACCTCCACTCCTGTATACCCTGCCCACTACTTCAATTAGATACGATTACTGAACCAGAGGAGATCTCAGCATGACGTCCCTCCTCGGGATCCTCACCTTCCTCTCCGCTCTCACAGCAACAGGTACATTATAATACCTCACAGCATTTAAGATGGTCAAAGGGGGTCACCTAGGGCGACAGGTATGTCCGGGGCTGTGTCCGTCTTCTGGTGTTCCTTCTCTCAGGCCCAAAGATGGCGCGGCCCTAGTTCTCTCAATTGTATGAGCAGGTGCACTCCAAAATTAGGCACATTTTGCGGCGCCCGCAGCACCTTGTACTGCGCCCAAGTTGTGGAGCGGTTGTGAAGTGGGTGTCGCTCAACACAGTCATGATTTTCTGTAGATTTAGGAAAGGCAGTGACGACTAAAAATGGGCGTATTATGTGAACTTAGAAACCAAGTTCTCACATAATGGTTACTTGAGCTTGAGTTGTCGTAGCGCGTGATAGAAGAACCACAAATCCATGGACCCGGAGTAGAACAGGTCCAGACATACTGGCGCATTGTACACTGCTTTAGAGCTCTTTAGAACTGGTCTCTATGCACCTGGATCATACATGTCGCCCCTAAAGTTTACTGTTTTAAGGGATCCTTTTTTTTTTTTTGCAAAGTGATAGAAAAAAGGCAGATGATGAAATAATATTTAGGTTGCATTCTAACATACAGTTGGGTATAACATATAGGCAGGTATTCATTGGGGCAAAATAGTAAGTGAATTAATGCAAATAATTTTCCCATGTAGAAAAGAGAGACAGAGGGACACTTGGGTGTCATGCATCATGAAAACTGTCTCCCTGCTCCACAGGCTGTAGAAAGTGTACAGAGGAGCAGGGCTGGCGTCTTACTACTACTGTAGGTGAGTATGAACCTTGATGTATGTTCACTACATGATGGTTTCTGCGGGTGTACAGTACTTGCCGCAGTACATGTGTCTTTCGGGAGCTCGCGCTAATACAGCGTACTCCCGCATGGCACAGGAGGGCTTGTGCACCCCGACGGCCCCATTGACATTCACATCGACGCGCGGTGCGTATCACGCTAGTAATTGACACGTTACTGTTGTTCTCCACGTGACGTATAATACGATGCTGTTATTATACTGATGTGGGGAGAGGGGCGTAATCCTCCGTAATTCTCATAGTGAAATGTGGATAGCCGTAATTTCGGAAGCAGCTTCAATCATATTAGTAGCGCCAAAATTACGCAGCAAAATTTCGTGGAGAAATTACTCCGTGTGTAACATACTCCTTACGCATTGTTTGAATCCTACTTTCAGCCGTGAGTAGGTGGGAGAGAATGACAGAATTGTGATTGAATAGGAGCGATGATATAAATTAGAATTGTATTTTCTGCATTGAAATTAACCCCTTCTAGCTGAGAAAAGTCCAAAAAAAGGGGAAAAAAAGAAAATTCTCGGTGAGGAGGATAACAGTAAGTATCTGCAATTGCACACTTTTTTTTTTTATGGATTCTATCATCGTTTGACAGTGTAATTGACACGTGAGTCCGTACAATTCCAAAATGATATCATATTTGTCATCTCTTACCATCTCAAAAGCTTTCTTTTCTTTCATTTTATAAATTTGCTTGGCATCCCCATTTTATTACACCAATAAAAAATTGTTTTCCATCTATGGACCTGAATGAGGGTTTGTGGGTTATGGGCTGAAATGCAGTTTTTATCGGTACTATTTCTAGATACGTATGACATTTTGACTCCAATTTTTTGGATGGTAAGGAAACACTAAAAAATCATTGGGGGGGTATATCTTTTATAGCGTACCTTTTTTCTTTTGAGTTTTGACTCCAAAATGTCTGTGTTCAGATTTTTTACATTTTTGTATATTTTAATGTTTTTAACAGATTTTACCTTTTTTATTGTGTATTTAGTTTTCCCTATTGCTTGTGCCTTCTTCAATAACACTGACACATTGCAGAATAGTGAACAATTAATGGACTTAGTGTGAGCGATCAGTAAAAAGTTCGTGGTGCTGTTAGAAACTAGAAGACTCAAACTTCGAACCTCCATTAAGTCTATGGGTGAAGTTGTTCTGGTTAATTTTTATACCTATACAGAGTGGAGAAGCGGTATTACCATTTTAACTAGTAAATGGAGAACATGGAACAACTTAGTGAAGAAAATTTGGCTCTAAGAAGAAGCTAAAATACTCTTCTTTCATATGGCTAAGTGAAGATGAGGACAGCTTGCAAGCCAGGGTCGTAGCTACATGAGGGGCACAGCGGGTAGCAGCTGCTATGGGGCTCACTGCATCATGAGTGGAGCCCCAAAAGCCCTTTGTCACATTTGGAGATTTGGAGACAGTGTGTTAAATAATACTGAACTCCCAAAACATGCAAAAATCTGAACTTTGGGCATCTGTATGATTTAGCAAATTCCAAGCACTCCTGTTTTACATATATCCATGTATATGAGAGTTTGGCGTTATGTCGAGCCTGCAAATGTCGCCATATAACAGCTTTGGGTGCGGGATAAGATGCAGCCAGCTAATACCAAACTCCCAACTATTGCTGTCTATGGAGAGGAAAATGCATATTAGAACTAAAGGAGCACGTCTGTACAGTATCAGAGAGTGAGCTGAAAATGCTTTCACAAGGCAATACAGGGAAATATATATAACATGGTCATCTGATTTTAGCAGCCAATGAGAGCTCACACCTCAGTGATGATGTTTTTGACACTTCAAAAGTGCAGAAAGGTGATTAGATGGAGCCAAAAGTGCAGATATGTGATTGGATGGAGCCAAAAGTGCAGAAAGGTGAATGCATGGCACCAAAAGTGCAGAAAGGTCATTGGATGGAGCCAAAAGTGCAGAAAGGTGAATGGATGACGGCAAAAGTGCAGAAAGGTGAATGGATGGCGGCAGAAGTGCAGAAAGGTGAATGGATGTTACCAAAAGTGCAGAAAGGTGATTGGATGGTGCCAAAAGTGCAGAAAGGTGAATGCATGGCACCAAAAGTGCAGAAAGGTGATTGGATGGAGCCAAAAGTGCAGAAATTTGATTGGATGGAGCCAAAAGGGCACAGAAGGTTTTTTTTTTTATTTGATGCCGCCAAAAGTTGCAGAAGTGATTGGTATGGCCGCCAAAAAGTGCAGAAAGAGTGATGCTTGGCACCAAAAGTGCAGAAAGGTGATTGGATGGCTGCATAAAGTGCAGATATTTGAATGGATGGAGCCAAAAGTGCAGCAAGGTGATTGGATGGGAACAAAAGTGCAGAAGGTGATTGGATGGGCCAATAAGTGAAGAAAGCCGTTGAATATGAAGAACTGAATTTGTCGTCTAGAACTAGAACTGTGTGTAACTTCGATACAAAACAATAACATGCTCGGTTCGTTTCGAGTTCTACAAATTTGAGAGGTTCTACTAGAGCTTAACTTTTCTAGAACAGTTCGATCAACACTATTAATGACCAGACACAGAGTGGCCCACAGGACAACTGGGGAGGCCCTCGGTGTCCCCTTGAACATGGTGGACATGGAGTTTCTTTTCAATTGCATATACATCCTTGGGAGAGGCAGAAAGGCAGAGAGAAAGAAGAGCCATAAAGCACGTGGTGCAAAGTATAGAAGGCATATAGTTAACTTTGTAGGAATGGGCACCTAGAATTAACTACTCTCACTGGTTTACCACTCTAGGGGTGTAACACACGCCCTCTAATGGTGTAACAACTCCCTCTATGGTGGTCGACTCACCCTACTAATGGTGTATTCACACCTCTATGGTGTAAACACATGCCTCTCTAATGGTGTATTCTACACCCTGCTGAGCGCGCGTGTCACATCCCTCCCAAGGGTATCACACACGCAAATTGCTCGTGTGCTTGTTTGACCTCTCTCCTATTACTCTGAAGCAGGGTGTAATAGGTAAGATGGCAGGCACGGAGGCTTCATTGGGCCCCAGGATGCTGTAACAGCCGCTCAGCAATCCTGCATCTGTCTCTTTCTTAGATGGGGGCTTATGAGGCATTGGGGCACTGCACTATTTCATAACAGCTTAGATGCCTACTGTTTACTTTGGTTTGCAGCATATAATGTTATCTGACAGAGTTATCATCTGATTCTCAGCCACTAGTGTCATGTACTGGTTGTAAACTTAACATGCCAGATAGTATACCATGCCATGGTATGAAGTGCGCTGTGCTCATAAGCTTCATCATGCAATTCTTTACAATTCTTGTCCCAACTGTACATCAGTTGTAACTCGGTTTCGGTGTTTTTATAAATCAGTTGGGAGAGGTTTGTTTTGGCTTTTGGGGTTCCTGCCGATTCGGAGCCCTTCTGGTGTGTGGTAACACTTTTTACTGCCTATGTATTATAGTTTGTCGTTTATTCTGTTTGGGGGCATGGGTGGTGGGGGGGGACATGGGGACTTTGGGGGGGGGGGGGAGATCCCACCAGTGCTAAGAACGGAAGACAGCGCGATCTTACCTCAGAATGGACACCGACGGAGTTCACCTTTTGCTCAGCTACGCAAAATACGAGATATTAACGACACTCGGACCTGTTCGCAAGCGGGGGGCCGGTGTGGGTTACGGTAAGGACAGTGAACGGATATGATACAACGAGGGGCGTAGAGGACTAAGTCTGTACCACACAGGATGAGAAGGGAGGAGTAGAACGAGCGTTCACAACAGCCGAGAGAGCAGTAGCGAAGTTAGTAACGTGGATAGTAGTAGGAACCAGTGTATAGCTGTACGACGCGCGATAGTCTGTAGTAGGAATTGCGTCAGTACGGCGACTGATGGAATACATAAATCAGGATTACGCGCGTAGGAGACTCCGCTACCCGGCTCAGGCAGCGGACTAGACCGAGACGATTAGGTTACCATGTTTAACAGGGCGTCTAGAAGACATCCAGAATAGGCGTAAGATACCGTAGTCGGAAATTATGGGGAGTCGGGTTTGTAGTAAAGACGAGGAGAGCAGCATAGACTACGGGGCAGTATTGCTACCACGAAAATACTGTACGCAGTCGGTATCGACAGGCTGCCGGACGGGCGATATGAACGAGTGAGAGTTCGACACGACAGAGGTGAAGATATAATCGTACTGTAGTCGGAAAGCTAGAGTTGACGCAGTACAAGCGTTTCGTGACGAAGGCATAACGGGGCGATACGGATGACAGTTTGGGTTAAGGGCGGTAGATCCACGGGGCGCGCGGTAGGTACTGATACGGGATCTAATCGCAGTGAAGGCAGTTTGGAGGACTAGTCAGCAGAGACGAAGGGGTTGAGTAGAGAGGATGTCTGACGTCGGGAGGGGAAAAGGCTTGTTGGCAGGGTACGATTAAACGTGTAGAGGCTGGTAAGGAGGACTTCGCTCCGGTCTGTAGAGACCGCGGGCTTAGCCGTCGGGTCTCCGGGTACTCCTTGTCGTTACGATAATGCAGTCAATGGTTTAGAGCTCTCTCGTGCTCATTTAGTCTATGGCGGGGGGGGGGGGCACCAGAGCCGAAAGTCTAAGGGAGGAAGGTGCGAGGTGTGACCGACCGTCAGGATGATACGGCGTCGCTGCAGCGCTTTATTAGCTGCCTCAGCTACTAGATCTGCTTAGTATTGTAAATTAGACCACTTTTTGCGATTAGTAGCATAGAATGTAGTAGCGCCTGATCTGATGGAACCAGTTCTACTTGACGGGTCATAGATTTAGGACTTCTATAGCTACAAAGCGAACTTCTGGCTCAGTATAAATCCCTTGTAAGGTACTCTTCCTGTTCCAGGAGTAATGCGCCTGGATTTGCCGTACTGAAGCTATAAATGTGGTTCATACGGTTGTAGTGCGACACGACTCCAGCACGCCCCTGAAATCAGGTGCATTACAAAGTGTCGCGGGCGCCACATAATGTTGCCTGATAATGGAGTACGTCTGGTTAAAAAAATAGAGCGAACAAGGCTGCAAAGCTCTCCAGACTTCTAGCGCAGCCCCATTCATACATGTTTCCCTTAATTTCTTGATAAAACTATTTTTTTCTGTTGAATTCATGAGAAGCACAAATTTCTTAATGGAATTGGAGACACAAGGGGTACAGCTGATTCCCGCAGGTTTGCAAGCACCACAACATCACATCTCTGTACCAGTTAGAGTAACTCCATTCACACAGCGCAGTTTTGAGGGGACGCTGCATTTTGTTTATGACCCCAACAATGGTTTTCAATACGATTAAGGTTTTTTTTAATCTTTCCAGGCTCTGCGCTCATGTATAACGTGTGACTCATCCTCGACTTCATGCACTTCGTCCCAGTGAGACTTGTTCTTTGGGCAAAAAGTGTGGATCCTCATATAAAGAAAGCATACTTGGTAAGTTGTGGAATAATACATTATAATATTTTATCATCTCTGAGTCTTCCTACTGTTGCAGGATTACACTGAGAGTAGATAAACCTCCATTAATGTAAGCATACCTTGTATTTTCTTTTCTCGTGTATCCGTAATTTATAGTTAATAAACCTCGTAATAAACTCAGAATCTCTGCACTCACCGTGAAACCGCAAGCACTGAGTTATCGGTCTCATTGATGGGTAAGGGTATGTTCACACGGCATATTGCAGCGCGACTCCCAAAAGCACACAGCGTATTGCGGCACATACTGTACTACATGAATGGGGCAGATATACTAATACTGTCTAACAGCATAAACTTAGATTAAACAATCTAAAAATTCAACTCATTATTCTTTAGTATCAGAAAAAATCTGGTGCAGCTGAGGGGGGGGGGGGGACTGTCTAATCTATGGGGGAAGTATATGCAGTAATTTATGGCAATATTCTGGCATTAAAAAAACTCTGTGCAAATATTTTCTAATTTTAGACTGTCTTATTGCCCAGATTGCGGACATTTCTAGAAGTGGGTGGAGCTCAGAAAAATCCACCTCATAATAGTTCTGTCACCCGACTTTGTAATTTTATTTTTATAAAATAATCCTCATTTTCTCTTTGCAGATGGTATGGGAACTTCTAGATACCTCAGCAGGGGATGCATGACTGAGAGTGAATGTGAATTCCAGGGAAATATGATATGGTGGATCATCTGCAATGAAAGCTTGCCACTACGTCGCGTTGTGATAATGATATAATAAACTTGTTTGCCTCAAGTTCCCACATGTAAGTCGTTACTTGTGTTTCATGTTTCACCACATTGTCAGTAACTGCAGATACATAGTACAGGGACAGACCCATTCTACAAGCATTACCCTATCAGGACAACCCCCTGTATGATGTCCGGATCACAGAGGGTCTGGTTGTGGGATCTATCAGTGATCTGCTGTGATCTCTGGAGAAACCTCCTGGGTCATAAACATAAAATGTGCGGCCAATGTTTTCCATGTAATTATGTGTTTGTTTCATACATAATTAATACTGTAAAGTATAACCTAGTTCCATTTAAAAGGGGTGTTTCCTCATGTTAATGGTGACGTGGGATCCTCCAAAATGGGTATTTAATCACTTTTCTAAATACAGGTGGTCCCCGGTTTACATACAGGTTAGGGACTTAAAGGAGTTGTCTCATTAATAGCTTTCAGCCTCTGTCTGTGAATGGGAGTTGAATTTGAGGGGCGTGCTAGCTTCCTGCCTCTTCCCCCTCCCTCTTCCCCCCCCCCCTCAGCCACAAGGAACTATCCGCCCCCCCCGTAACTGTATACAGCAGGGGGATTGCTGCCAGAGTTAACCCTGTGTGTGCCTGCCTAGAGAGGTCTATGATTGCTAATAGCAGAACAGAGGGGCTGCAAGTGTTCCTATACCCTCTGCTTGGGCTTACAAAATCTCCACATCTCCAGCAACAACAAACAAACCCTCTCAGAACAGAGGCAGGGAAGCTGCAAAGTGTTACTCAGGATTGTTCCCTAGTAAGCACGCATGAACTGTTCACAAGCCTCCCTGATCTGTAATAGTATTTTTATATTTTACAGCTCCACAGAATCATGATTATTGTAACCACACAGGGTCACTGCTGCACTTTCTATTTGATCAGCCTAATCTCTGCTCAATCTGTGTAGAGAGCAGGAGGAAGCAGGCACACACAGGGTTAATCCAGGCAGCACGGACACAGACGCCAGAGCCTTCCCCCTCCCTCCACTACAGAAGCATTCTGTGTGGGCGGGGCTCTCTGCTCCGACCTGTCTTCAAAGGTGATGAGTCATACAGACCTGACAGCCAGTAAGATAAGGATCAACAGGTCGGCTGCTATAGAAATTTGAGAAGCTGATGTAGTAATACTAACAGGGCTAGCTCAAAATCAGTAGGACATTTGTAATGAACATATATTGCAAAGCTGCTTGTTTTTTAAAGATCTTTTAATTAAAACCCAATCATTGTAGCGAGACAACCCCTTTAAGGTTCGTTCTTAAGTCAAATTTGTATGTAAGTCGGAACAGGTATGCTTAGTACATGTATGGTGTGGAATACTGGTACTTGTAGTTTCACAACTACAAATGCCAGCATTTCACATCATACATGTAGTGCTAGGGTCAGTATTATATAAGTAACAGACAAATATAATAGTGACCCACAGAACTGACACTCAGTCTGCAGTTCTGTATTATTGATCAGCACTGTGGGTATATCTTTATAGTGCAGACTGATTGTCAGCTCATTGAGTCAGTATTATAAATGTGTATTATTTAAATTTAATGCTTACCCACAATGCTGATCAAAAATACATAATGCAGACTGATTGGTCAGCTCTGTGGGTCAGTATTCATATAAGTAATATACAAAACCCCAATACTGACCCACAGATCTATCAGTGTTGTTATGTACTATTGATCAGCACTGTGGGTCAGTATACATAACTGTCAGCCTGCCTTCCATATAGAGTTGTAATATACAGAGCTGCCTGTAACTAACAACGATGCTGCTCCCCTCTGCTATGCTAGTTTTAATACAGAGAGGAGGGGAGGAAAAGCACATTTGCTCTGCTAATGGCCGTTTACTGCAGCCCTGCCCCTCCTCCACCACTCCTGCAGCCCCACCAACATCTCCCTACCTGGAGATAATAGAGAGGCAGCGATTACACTGCTCTCCCCCGACATATTCTTTGTTGGGTGCCCGGGCTCGGCTTACTCAGAGAGCCGGCAGCCACCTGCGCTGTGTGAGCAGGAATGTGAACGAACGACAGGGGGGGGAGCAGGGAGGAGGGGGAAGAGCGGGACACTCATTAACTGCTTCTGCCCGCTGCCTGAGACCTCCTGTGGTGCGCTCAGCCCGACACAGGCACGTCCCGGGTTCATGTCATTCCGATACTCTCCCGTTCGTAACTAGGGAAAAGACGCAAGTCGGAACGACGTAAGTCGGGGACTGCCTGTATATGTGATTACAAAAAGTGAAGCTTCTAAGAGCTACAGCCTGACTTACCTGCCCTTAGTTACTTAAAAGTTTACATTAGACACGACCAACAGCTGACAGGAGCTGATCTGGTTGTGTTTGCATTGTCTGCACTTCTTATCTGATGATAGGGAACATGAAGGAGCTGCCAAGGGACTGTGGAGAAAGATTTTGGGGTCTTTTGTATAGAGAATCCACTGGTTCTAATGTTTTATTTGAGTACACATTGCACAACGCTCTCTGCCTCCTCTGCTTCCTCGTTACTGCTCAGTCCCCCTCCCTCTCACCTGTGAGGCTGCTGTGCTTTGTTTATAGTCTGTCCTGAGCAGATTAAGAGGTAATGAACTCACTTCGTGGCAAAACCCCTTTAAGTTCAACTTAGGGTGGGGAAAGTTATGAATGCAGGAACGGGTAGTGGGAATTTTTAAGCTTTGTTTCCCCTCTACTGATGAAGACTTTGGAACCCGTAAGGCAAGAACTGATCTTCTCTAAAGGAAGATTAATTTCTGATCCCAAATTAGCCACCAGACTGGATCCAGATTTTGTATCCGGCTCCATGAGTATTAATAATAATAATAATCTTTATTTATATAGCGCCAACATATTCCGCAGCACTTTACAATATAGAGGGAATAAGCACAGACAAACCAGACATTACATTATAAAAAAAGCTACTGACAAATGAGACACACGGTGTGAGGGCCCTGCTCGCAAGAGCTTTACAAAACTATTTAGGGTGTATGGGGATGAAACAAAGGTGACAAGTGCTTGGTTACAATGGTCCAGCCATTTACTATAATATTTGGGGTTGTAGACACATAAAATGTGGATGAACCTGCCATCCCCCAAACCCTACACTATATACAGATAAGTGCCTGTGGGTGCCAAAGTTTAGGAAGTGATGAATGTGTGACAGAATTTGGGGGGTTAAAATTTAGGGATCTTGATAGGCTTGTCTAAGAAGATGAGTTTTCAGAGCACCCTTAAAACTGCGAGGGTTGTGAGTGTGCCTGATCACATGGGGTAAACATGTTTTCCAGAGAACTGGTGCAATACGTGCAAAATCTTTGTAGAACGGCATAGGGTTCGGATGAGTTGGGGGGTGTGTAGTCTTAGATTCAGTAAACAGAGCGGGAGAGCCCGGGTAGGGTGGTTAGGGCAGAGATGAGGGGAGGAGTTAGGGGGGTACACCACTGTGGAGAGCTTTATAGATGAGAGTGATTAGTTTATGTTGTATTCTGTACTGAATAGGCAGCCAGTGCAGTGACTGACACAGGGTAGAGGCATCAGTATAGCGGCTGGAAAAGAGTATTAATATTATCTAGTAGTAAGTAGTTATCTAAGCTTATCCTGAAGCCTCACCTGTTCCTGCTGGGGCCAGCGCCTGAGGCGGCAAATCCACAGAGTCACAGTTCTCATGGGGAACAAGACTTTTCTTCTCTGCAGATTGAATCCTTATTTCTTCAGACTAAGGCAGTGCACCTTTGTTATTTGAAGATGTTTTACATGATATATTATTCCCCATACTTTTTATAGGGGTCTTATTTATACTTGTAGAAATTAATCATGTCTCCCCGGAGTCGAATTTTCTCAAGACTTATTAGTTTCAAATCCTCCAGAGGGGAAGCTTCTTTTATACTTAGGTTAATTGAATGGATCCTAAATTGAACTGCTCTTCCTTATGATATCTCTATATCTTTCTAGGCATGGATTATTATTATTATTAATTTATTTTAGAGCGCCCTTGGTTCCAGGTCTCTGTACATTCCTGGGGAGTTAAATACATAACATAAGTCAAACAAGTACAATGGTGACAATAAATGACTAACAACTGGTACAGAGATGGCCCTGCCCGCAAGGGCTTACAATCTACAAGGAGTGAGGAAAGAGACAGAAGGTGAGAGGCAGACATGTTTGTAGGGTGTAGTGGCAATGGGTTTATTACAGGTTATAGGCTCCTGAAGAAATGGGCTTTCAGGGCGGTTTTAGAGCTAGTGGGAGTGTGGAAGAGTCTAATGTGTTGGGGCAGTGTACTATAGAGAGGAGCTTTAGACCGCCAACTGCATGCACCTCACTAATACATGTAAGAGCAGTACAGGACATGTAGTGTTGTAGATGAAACCACAAAAGGGCTCTACTTTCCAGCAGGGGAACCAAATCAGTATATTAGTTGGCACGTGCCAAGAAATCTCAGCCTGACACTTTCTAACAAAAATTCGCTAAGTTTTATTGTACAGAGTAAATTTTTAACAGAGGGGGGGTTTACCCTTTCCCTTTAAAGCAACTGTGACATTACACTCCCCTTGTTTTGGTTTCTTCTTATCTACATTTTAAATATCCTCCTTTCCTTTTTTAGGAGAAAAAAACATCAAGGTGAGCACCATTTGGCAAAGGGGGGTTTCTAACACAGCGCCATTGGGGGTGGAATAGACATTATTTTCTTTTACGGCAAATAAAAGACAGTGAGGAAATATCTGATTAAAAAATTAAAATAAGACACAAAGGGATCACACAATATAACCCTTTTTTCCCCATCAACCAACATCCCCCCTGAGACTTTGGTCTCATTTTAATCTTTCCCTTGGCCTTGACCCCACGGGACAAAGCTGTTTTAAATGCCCAACCTAGAAACCCCCGTTTACAAAGGGGGGGCTCATTCTTTCCCCCCATCTGTGATCCCACCCCTACACTCCCTGCCAATAAGTCTAACTAGGGGGACGCCGTTTCGGGGGGGCGGGCACATTTTGTGGCAAGGGCCAAAAGTGTCTTAAGCCAGTCTTATAGGCCGGGCTTTGGACGCTGTGGGGTTTGGTATGGCTGTCTCGAAAAGCCAAGCCGTGGACAACGTTCACAAAGGGAAAATGCTTTCACCACAGCTCTTCCAAGATTTTTCCTAAAACATGGAAAGAAAAACAAAAAATTTAGGCAAGAATGGCAAAATGCAGACAACAAAATCCCCATTTGTACTAAAACCCCTGCCACCCCCTTCAACCAACCAAACCAGTCTCCCAAGGGGGTCATGAAACCCGTTTCCTTTGATTCGTCGGAAAAGACTGAAAATTTTTTTAATGGCCACACCCTTTACCATTCTTTCCTTATTGCTGGGAAAAAAGAAACGCTTTCCAATCATTTTCACACCCTCTCTTCTCGCCAACACCATTCCAGGCCACCTTTCTGCCAGGCTACAGCAGGGGTTTTGGGCCCTCCTTCTGCCAGGCTACGAAAGGGGTTTTGGGCCCTCCCTGTTCTGCCAGCTACGCAGGGGTTTGGGCCCTCCTAAACTGCCAGGCTCGCAGAGGGGGGGCCCTCCTGTTCTGCCAGGCACAGCAGGGTGGCCCCCCTGTTCTGCCAGCACAGCAAGGTTGGGCCCTCCTGATCTCCCAGCTACAGAAAGGGGTTTGGGGGCCCTCCTGATCTGCCAGGACAGCAGAGGTTGGGCCCCTCCTATCTGCCACGCCCTGTGGGGGGCACTCTGGTGTAAGAAAAAATTCTTCGGGTTTAAATTTTAGTTTTTCCAATCTAATTTTTATTGACAGTAACTATGGGTAGCATAGACTCAAACCCAGGGCCACTTGATTCCTTGCTTTAAACCATCGGGGCCCCCCTTTGGACACCTAAAGCATCAATAACACAGGGGGGCAAAACTCCCCTTTTTGGGATGACTTCCCTCTTTTCCCTGGCTCCACGCTCTGGTGTGGCTACCCCTACCCTTCACCAGTTTTTGGGAATGGGATGAGTAGTTTGGTCAGGCACATTTCCCCGTCCAGTTACCCTCCAACTTTCCTGCTTTGAGTCTCCCAAAACCAATATACCCCCCTATGGAGAGTATTTAAATTCGTAATTTGTTACGCGATGTTAATAGTGGAGAAAGAACCCTTTAGTGGTAAAGTTACCCAGGAATCGCCATATCCCATTACTACAGGTAACAGGTGTAATTACTGGGGAAACTGTAGTCCCAACCCCCGCCTTGATGTTTGGGTTTAAACGGTACTGGCCTACCTTCCCACAGTCAGTGGGTTTGTGGTGGATTGTGTACGACAAAAACCTCCTTGCGATACAAAAATTAAGCCCCAAGGGGCCTAGCGGCGAGCGACTAAAATTTGTTTTTTTTGTGCTGTTGCTGTATACTTAACCCATTCCAGCCACAAATTTTTATTTAAAACCGTTCTCTACCCCCATGGTTCCTCAGAGGTGGGGTCATATGGGGTGTCAGCTCGAAAAGTCGTACATGGGGGGAAATGGGTTTTCCGGGTTTTTTGCTGGGACTCCCAACCCTTTCCCCGGGCCGTATTTATCTCTTTCAAATGGATTTTCTCTCAAATCCCCTGCCCCCCCCCCTCTATTATGCTCCCAACATTAAGCCCCTCATTCCCTTTGGGGTTTTCAATGGGGAAGGTAGGGCATCTTTCACCTGATATTCCCGTTTTTGACAGACTCCCGTTTTTGTTAACTCCCTCGAGGGAAAGGGGGTTCCCCCCGTTTTTCTTTCCCGTTAAAAAAAGTCTGTGGGCTATACCCCAGTCCCCCCGGTGTTTTCCTCCCAGCACCCCAGTATAGCAAAGCGTCCCCAGTACTCGTCAGTCCCACAATATTACACCGGCAGGGAGGGGTTGTTCATTGTAGATGTTGCACTTTTTGGGGACCCAGGGCAAAATATACATCACAAAAATCAAAAGAAATGTGGCCACGTGAGGACAGATGATTTAAACCAAAAAGGGACCACCCTCCTCCTTTGGGATGGCCCCGTGGGGTTTTCCCCCCAAAAAACAAAGCAAAAAACACTTAAAATCGTAACCAGCTCTCCTCATCTCCGGGGGTGGAGCGATCTTCAGTGCGAAGCGTGGGAAACCCGTTGGGCTTTTTTCCGCCACCCTTACAATGTGGTCGTGGTCGCAGGCCCGGGACGGCCCCTCAAATCTCGCTCCAGGTTTTACCACAAAAATTCTTCAAGACCCGTCCCCCAGGTGCCTTTTAGCACAACGTCTGGTCTGGAATGGAGGGGAAAAACTCAGAATAAATTAGTAACAACTCTTTAAAACCCCCAGTCACAAAAGGTCATAGCCGTTTTAGCTACAACTGCTGGGGGGAAATATCACCTAGCCTTGGGCCCAACAGATCCAAGGGAAAGAAGCTAACATCCCCGGGGGGTGTGCCTACTCTAACCAGCTATTTTATCATGCGCTGCCGGATGCCGGGGTTTTTCTTGCCGCTTTAAACACGTGATTTCAAATCCCTTCCTGCCCCCTTGCCTCAGCGGGTTTAGCACCCGGGGAAGCGGGCGCCTCCCTACTCCATATACCCGCGTCTTCGTTCTTATTGGCTCCCTTTTTTTTCCAGCTTCCTTTTCTTTCCGTGAACTTTTTCCTCATCTTGGGGCCAGCAGTCTCTTTTGGGGGTTGGGTGCATAATCCCCCTTCACCCCTGACAGCTACTTCTTTCCCCTTTTTTCACCCCTGCGGCCTTGTGGGTGCTTTGGGCAGCCAATGGTTTCGTCTTCTGTATTCACTTCCCATGGTGCCTTGAAATTTTAGTATAGCTGTCAGGGCTAGGCTTGCTCAGGGGGCGGGATCTACAGGGGCGCCAAACTGTCGCGAACCCCCCAAAACCCTGATACCCATTTCCCTGGGTGGCACTTCCCGTGGGGTGGGCAGAACCGGCCCCACCCCTCCTGTTGCCCGCAGCCAATGGGGGGAACCCCCCGGGCCGCTCCAATCAGCTGCAGGGGCGGTAACCCAGGAATCCCTTTAAACTCCTTGAAAGGTGGGGTGGGAGCGCCTTGTTGATATTGCTACCCTTTTTTACTGGTCCTGGTTTGGGGTTTTCTTATCCATATACCTTTACCTTGGCTTTTCCCGGACCCCGGTTGTCCCCCCTGTTTTTGGACCTCGCCAAAATTTTGCCATTTTTTACCTCGGTTTGTTTTAAAGTTTATCCCCCTGGGCCCGGGTTGTGGGGTTGGGGGTTCCCCCTTTTGGGTTTTTTCCCCCCGGACTTTTCACATTCTCCTTTCCCCAAAAGGCCCCAGCACTTGGCAAGGGAGTGGGCAGTCGCCCAGTTTTTTCCGTCTGTCCTTTCCCCAGGGCCGGACGTCCCAAACCGGCAGGGACAGTGGGCCCGGGTTTTCCCTTTAGGGGTCACTGAAACCCCCCCTGACGGAAAACTATCAAACCCCCGGCCGAAAAACCCCTTACTCGCTCTAAACCTTTAAAATGGGCCCCATTTACAAACTCTGGTAAAAAGTTCCCGGGGCCCTTTTTAACCCCGGGTAGTCCCCGGGTCTGTCGCGAGGGTAAAAACCAGGAGGGTAACCCAAGTCAGAGGGTCCCTGGGCCCAAACCCTTTCCCCCCCTTTGGGGAAACCCCCCCCAACAGTTGCCTGACAGGTTTTGCAGGTAACAGGGAAGGGCCCTTTTTGGCTTCCAAAAGGGGGGGTTTTTGGCTGTATTTTGGCTCCGCCCACTTACCTCGGGATTTAGGAAAAAAGGGGTGGGAATTGTTTTTTCCTTACTTCAGGGCTCCCCCCAGGAGTGGGCATTTTTCGTTTACCCCCCTGACTCGCCTGAATGTCCCTTTTTTGACCCGGTTTTTTGTTTCCGCTTTAAGGGGTACTTTTTTTTTTTTTTAAAGAACCCCCCGGAAAAGGGAACTGTGGCCCTGGCTCACGCGCCACCTTTGAGGCCAAGGGTGGGAAAACTGGGAGGAAATTTTGCTCCGAATTTTTGTCGCGGTGGGGTTCCGTCCGGGGGGAACGCCCACTCTCAGAAACCAGTTTTTGATTTTGGGGTTTTTTACCATGTGGGAAAGGGCCCTTATTGGGGGCTTACCCCTACCTCCCCCCTCTTTTAGATAGGCCTAAATGGTTGAACTAAACCGGTTTGGCCCCCGGACAGACGTTTTAAAGGGGGAGGGCGGCAGGGAAAAAAGGTTACCCCCCGGGGTTCCCCCCACCCCCCCCTGGTCCCCCCAAACCCCCCTTTTTTTCCGATTTAAACTCAAGGACCCCATGCAATGGGGGCCTTTTTTTTGTCACTGCGGGTAAAAGACCGTAGGGCTACCCCCATTTGCATTCCAGGGGGGTTTCTTCCCACTGTGGGGAAGATGGGCACTTGGCTTTCCCGGGAAAAAGCCCAAACGGAAAACCCCTTTTGAAAACTCCAAGGGGCCCCAAAGGGGAAAGCGGGGGAAAATCACCTAGGCGAGCAGGTATTTTTTTATTTTATCCAAAAAAATTTGGGTTTAGCACCCAAGGGTTTAAATTTCAAATTTTTTCCGGCCGGTTTTGGGAGTGCATTTGGGATTCCCGGACTGCTTCTAATTTTTTTGATTGGGGTTTTTTCGCAAATGTCAAGGCCTACCTTGGAGGAAACCCCTATCTGACCCGCTGCGGGTTGGGCAATTTAATCCACTCCACAGCTCGGGGGGGCAAAAAAAATATTGAAACCCCCGAGCCCGGGGGGAATTTTGGGCCCGGGAACCATACATATTTAAATAGTGTTTTTTCTATTCGCCCGGAGGGGGCCCGCCCGCCTTTAAAGTGGGGGTTGGGGGCTTGCCCGGCTCAGAAACATAAAAACCCCGTGTTTTGACTGGGAAAACAAGGGAAAAAAATCAAGGGGGGGGAAAAACGGTATTTAAAAGATGTCCCTTTTCCCTGGGGGAAAAACTGATGTCAGGCTTTATGCGAAATCCCAAAGCGGCGTGGGCCGCCGGGTTTAGGCCCAAAGGGTCAAACTTTTGGGTCACGCCGGGCCCAAGGTTCCCCCGAACTCGTCCCCTTTTGGGGGAAAAAATTCCCCCCACCAGACCCGAACTTACCCATAGTGGGTTTTAGGGGTTTGGGAAAAACCGGTGGATTACGGGTTGAAAAAAAACCTTCTTTTTCTCCGTATTTCATAAAGGGGCCCCCGTCCCTTTCACTTCGAAAAAGGGTATATTCAGCCTGTGGCCCCCCCGCCCCCTAGACCTCCTTCTCCAGTTTGGGTAGGGGGGAGTTAGAAAATGAAGTGCCCCGGGGATTTTAAAATTCCCCGTAAAAGGCCCAAAGGGCCCTGCAGGGAAACCTTTGGCCATTGGAAGGGTTATGGTCCCCGGGAGAGATCCGGGGTTTCCCGGGGAAAAACCACCCCCCGGGTAACCCCGGTGGGAGGGAAATTCCATAGGCTCACCCGGACAAACCCCAGACCAAGGGGAAAAATCCGGTTAGCCCCTCCCCAAAAGGGAGGGTAAATGCAGGGCCCAGGCATGCTCAGGCGCAGGTCACAAAGGGTGCAGCCGCTGTCACGACCCCCCCCGATACCCCATTCTTGGCAGCTCTGTGAGTCGCCCGACCCCCAAGGGCCCCTCCTGACCTTTTGGGGCGTTTTTTGCAAACCCGCCAATTGGGGGAACCCGGGGGCCCCCTCCAATCACTGCAAAAGGGGCGGTATCCAGGAACCCCCTTTAAACTCCCTGAAGGCTTTTGCAGCGCCTGTGAAAAATTCCCGGCTAACCCCTTGGGACTTGGTCTTGTTTTTGCTTTCCGTATACTGACCCTCGGGTTTGTCTCCTTTTTTTTTTTAAACCTGCTCACATTTTGGGCTTTTTGACCTCGGCTTTTTTTACGTTTAACCCCCTGGTTTTTGATTTGGGGGCTTTGGGGTTCCCGTTTTTGGGATTTACCAGGACTGTCTCAACTCTTCTTACTTCCCAATGGCCCCAGCACTGTAGTGCAGCAGCAGGACTGTCGCCCATTGCCGTCTGCCCGCCTAGGGCAGCACGTCATGCAGCAGGGACAGTTGGGCTGGTTCCATTTCAGGGCTCACTGTACCGTCCCTTGGACTGTGACAAAAGCCACTGTCCGTGCAGCAGCATGCATACCATCAGGACCTATGTCTTTGTCCATGTTTCACTGGGGTTCCCACAAGCCCGTAGAAATCCTCTTGCTTTCTAAATAGGTCCAAAGCATGGGCGACCCAGAAAGCGGTAAATCTTTAGATCCGAACTATTATTTTGGCGTTTTGCCCTCTGCCAAACATCATGCTGCCGTCCTTCTTGGGCATGACTTATGCTATGTCGAACTTCTTGCTACAACACTGCGTTGATATTATGGTACACGGCATACCTCGTGTGAAATATCGTCCTGCACGTCTCCAATTATGGATCAATCCACAAAAAACCATATTCCGGTTCAAATAAAAGGTCAACATCTATCAGATGAATTTTCTAAGCAATCATGGCTTTCTTTCATGTGCACCGGAATTCTTCCGATATTCCTCTTCATCCTCATTCCCACCTTGAGGAAGGGAAGTAAGGTGTGCTGATTAAGAACACAATAGCGCAGAAGATTGACGTTATCATCCGGCAGAGAAGAGAAACACTGGTAGCCTGAGACGCTGTGCTGACGAGAGATGTCCGTAGATGAGATTGCGAAGATGCACTGGAGCCAGTAGGATAAGGAGTGTCCCGAAAGATATCCCGCGTTTATCCAGCCACACAATTGGCTGCAAGCTACAGCTGCAAACTGGAAGTCCTCCCTTGCAGCTCGTACCCAGTCTTGCAGAGTAGTCCACCAGTTTGTCTGTTTCGGCCGGCATGTGGCCTGTTCTCGAACTCCCAGGGCGTGTCCTTCCCTTTCTGATACAAAGAGCTTGAAGGTCTTCTGGTAGCTCCGGCAGGCCTACGTGCAGGAGCAACTGCAATAGCTTTTTATTTTAGCTCTGGGAAGGACTACCAACAATCTCATCAAGGTGGAAGGGAGTTGTCCTTCACTGCCCTCAACCAAGAATTTGCATGAGAGAGGATATACCCTGTCCTATGGTTGCTGGCTTCTCAGAATGAACAGAACATAGCGAGCAGGGTCAGAGGTAACTAGCTTGTGGTTATTCTCCTCTTTGTTTTTGCGGGGGGCCAGTGTTCTGCTCTGTTGCAGTTCAAACAAGTAAGCGGTGGTCTGGCTTTGTAGGCTCCAGATGAACCTCATAAGCCGTCGGCCAACATCCCAGGAGCATAGCCTTGATTCCCACATATCCCTGCAGGCAGATTGTTCCGATCCTTTTGCAAACTAGAAGCACCGCATCACTTGGTAGAGTCATGTACTTCAGGTAGGCCGAACCCATCTTTCAGCTGTTCCCTACATAGTTTCCTTCCAACAGCCATCCACAAAAGCACTGGTCAGCAATCCGAGCATGTTGTTTCTCAAACGGAGAGAATTCCCAATCAGAGAACATCCTGATACAATCCGAGCATGCTATATCCTCCAAATGTTTGACCGATGTCATTCAGCCGTCAGCCTGTTTCACAACATTACACTCTGGAGCAGCAGTGGATCTCATCCATATCTGACGCTGAGATGGTATTCGGCACAATGGGCCCGTCTGAAATCCCCTGCTTTAACTTCCCCACAAGGACCATAAATCTTCCACGTGTCTGGTGTAAGTTCTTCAGACCGAACTATCTTCCCTGTAATAGGGCCATAGATAGTTTTTCTCCAGGTTCCGGCTAATTTCACCTGTTAAGAAGACCCGGACACTTACTGGGTTGGAATGCCATTCACACCCCCCACCCTCCTTTGCAGGAGGGCTGTGAGCATAAGGGGGTCTGTCGATAGTCAAATCCTGAGTCCCACTCCACCACTGGTCAGGCTGACTACTCCTTCAGACCTTCCGGGGTGTGCTGTGCAGTGGGCCACCTGTTGTGCCCCCTGCGCAGCAAGCAACGTTTTTCCCCTGACTTGTCAATGAGCCTTCATCTCTCGTCTTCTTCCTCTTATCATGTCAGCCTCATGCTGTTAGAACTTGCTCCCCACTGTATCTCTGGCCTGCCCGTACATGGTTCTCGCACTGTAGGCTGGCTGGGTCTGGTTGCCATATATCCCCAGTATCTGTCCTTCCATAATTGGAACCTAACAGTGCTTAATGCCACCATCTGTCCCAGGAAGTGTGAAGCATTTTACGACCCAAGAAGGAAGAGGAAGTGACATCCTAAAGGGAACAAGTAGGTGGGCTGGATAGGAAGGACATGGAAGGGGCGGCAGTGGGCACTGAAGGTTCAAAGTAGGTCTGGGGTGTACCTGGGCAGTGCTAGGAGCAGAAGGTGTGCTTTACAGTGGGCAAGGGTGACTGTTCACAAGTGGGCTTGTTTCTGGGCTTTTGGATTCCCTATTAGTTTACAGCAGTTTCTTTCTACACCCCCTGACTTTTGCTTCTCCACCCCCCAAGAACAATTCCCCTCCCCGCCCATTACAGGGCGTCAGCACAGTTATTCACACTTTCCTTTTTTTCAGAAACTCTCCCTGGGGAATGAATACACATAGGGCCAAGCTGCCCCTCCAGGCCCTACCCTTCTTTATGAATCCCATCTAGTTACACTGTAACCAGGATTCACCACTCAACAAACATTTCAAGACCTTCAATCTACCTTCTTTCTGTATCAACCCCTCAGACATTTCCATCCTTTTAACACAAATGCTTTTCTAGGTCTTAAATCACACTTCAGCTACTTGCCAAAATCCTTCATACTACTTCACTTCATCCAAGATCTAAGCCACTTGTCAATCAAATCCTTCATCTGTACTTAAGCCCTCTCAGATCCTCTCTTGATTCTTCCCCTATCAACAATGAAATCGATCTAACATTCTAAGTTCCCTTCTAAAACCAGCAATTGCGCTGACCACAACCCAAACTAAAAACCTCGAGAGCTAAAATTCCTTTACCCAACCAAAGGCCAGTAGGTGGCACTTGTACACTAAAATTCAAATACAACAGAACAGCTCAATCCAATTTCTCATAAACAATTTACCTAATTTAACCCTCGAGGCAAGACATACAGTTTAGCAAAACAGTGAAAGGGAGAGCTGAGTTTCTAAGTTATGGACTGGCATCTATCTTTCTCCCCTCTCTAGCTCTGTTCGAGAAGTGGTTATTGCTGCAGAATAATATCCTAAACCAATTTGCCCTTCAGTTACACGTCACACAATCCCTATCACACACAAAACAAGACACATATTGAATAGCGCGAAAATCGCTGAATGGGCAGCCTGTTTCCCTTTTCTATACTTCACCAAAGTGCCGCATCAACGACTCCAACCCCAGAATAGCCTTAATTAACTATCAACCACAGATTGCATCTCTAAGAACCTGAATTTTGTCTACTCTTCACAATAAGCAACATCACTGACTCCACCGCCAAGAGATTATCGGCTCAGAGGAACCCTACAATCTGTGGAGCCCCAGCAGGAACAACCAGCGAATCCACAAACTTCAATACACATAAAAACAGAAAAAACCGCACAGGAAAGCCACTATGACAGGTTCGTAATAAAGCAGTAACTGACATATACCTGTCCAGATCCATCCAGAAATATCAAGGACCCCAGCTGAGTGACCCCAACCACAGAGACAAAACTTTCCAGTGTAAGACAATTTAAAAAACTCTAACCTGTACTTGATTTATGGTAGCGCGCCGACTCCCTCTGAGTGTCCTTCAGTTTAATCACAACTAGCCTACATCGAAATGCCTTGGATTCTCTTTAAAAATAGAATAAATCTATAAATATATAATACACATATATCACTGCTCCTCACAACGGGGCTCCAAGTATGTTGGTAGAAAGATACGACAAAATAGGGCCTTCTACATTCCAGCAGGGAACAACATCATATATATTTTAGTTTGGCACAGCAAGAACTCCAGCCTGACACTTTTCTCAACAAAGAGTTCTGCTAAATTTTATTGTAACAAGTCAAGTTTTTTTTTAACAGGTCGGGGGTGTACACATTCCTTAAGCGACATGTGACATTCACATTCTACCTCCACTTTATTTGTCTCTTTCTTATCTACAATTTTAAATGATCATCCCTTTCTCTTTGTTAGAGAGAAGAAAAACATCTAAAGCACCATCTGAGCACAATTTTGCATATCAAGGGTATGTCCTGGAACACAAGAGCCAACTTGTGAGTGGATTAAACAAAAAATACATAATACACTCCATATACAGTTTAACTTTACAAGCAGATTATATATGCGGCCATCGCTAACACATTAAAGTGTAATGGTTGTACGGCAGCTTTAAAACGTGTCAATATATAAAGACATGTAGGTATTAATACTGATTATCCATTAAAAAAGAGACACAAAGATCACACATATATAACCCTTTGTTTCCCAATTCCACAACAGAGTACCGCACTGTACGTAGAGGGCGCTAAAGACCAGCAGGCCAATCACTGCATGCACCCTTCACTAAAACATGTAAGAAGCAGTACAGGACATGAATACCTGCACTGTACTGTAGAGCAGGACTATAGACCCCCCAATCACTGCATGCACCTCACAAATACAAGTAATAGCAGTACAGCAACATGTAGTACCGCCTGTACTGTAGAGAGTCTATAACACCAGTCACTTCCATGCACCTCACTAATCCATTAAGAGCAAGTAACCGCACTAGTACTGTAGAGAGGTGCTATTAAGACCACCAATCCACCTGCCATGCACCTCACAAATACAAGGAAGAGCATTACAGGACAAGTAGTAACCGCAACTGTACTGTACAGAGGTGCTATATACCAACATCACTGCCAAATGCATCACACGCTAATATAATAAGAGCAGTACAGGACATGTAGGTACCTGCACTGTACTGTAAGGCAAGGCGCTATTTAAGACCACCCTATCACTGTAAGCACCTCACTAATACATGTAAGAGCAGTACAGGAACATGAATATACCCTCGCACATGTACTGTAGAGAGAAGCTATAGACCACCAATCACTGCATGCATCTCACTAATACATGTAAGAACAGTGCAGGACATGTAGTACCATACTCTACTATTGTAGAGAGGTGCTATAGACCACTGTGCATTGCATGGACCTCACTAATGCAGAGGTTTTTATAAGTAAATGTTTTCTAAGATAATTGGCCACATTAGTTTCTGGGACATTGCATATTGACATCACACTTAACATACGGGGGGGGGGGGGGGGGGGGGGGGGGGGGGCGTGGGGGGGTCCAGAAAGGACCAATTATGCCAAGTTGCAAAATATTGTAACCTGATTCCCATTTGTATTTTGGAGGGATCACTGGTTTTGTCCATTTACATTTAAAACTGCTCTCTTTTATGACAGTGATACTCAGCAGCAATGATCCCAACGGTTTGAAGTGTCCATTTTGCGAGGAAAGTGGCCTCGCTACGTGTGAGCCTACCAAAGAGCTAGAGTGCAAAGGAGCTGAAAACCGTTGTTTACTGATGACGATGGAAGAAACAGGTAACTTTTTAGAACCTAAGTCTTTCATTACTTTCCATTATTTTGATGCTTAAAGGGGTTGTATAATTTCATTAATGGTCCTTCAGAATAAGGGAATCATTGAAAATCAACAACTTTGCAATTGGATGTCATTAGCAAAGCTGTCCTGTTTCTCACAGTGTCCCTTATCTTCTGTTTTCTGTATACAAACTTCTCCATGCTCTTCCGACTTGCTCCCTGCCACTCACTCAGAATTAGGGGCCGTGAACATTTCACTCTATACAGCTTGCTGCCTCCCCTCATTGACACTGAGCGTCTCTAAAATCAGAAAACAGGAGAATTGTGCCCTGTGCCTTAAATGCTTCCAGTGTCTAAGGGGACCGAAAATTTTTCACCCTATACCAGCTAAGGTTGTTCCACCATTGACACTGCACTGGCTCAATAAACAGAAACAGCATTATGTGCCACACAGTGCCTTAAAGCTCCTGTTGTATTGGTTGCCTTTTGTAAACATGAAGGAAGACTGAATCTGTGCTGGATTTCAACTGTAGCAACGTCCAGCTGCGAGAGTCAATTGCTGAGTCATGGAAGTACTGTTAGACTGAAAGCAGGTATAAAACAGCTCTACGAAAAAAAAGAATGCATATTGATAGACGAGACATGTGGAGGGGGGGGGGTCACACAGTGGAGCCAGCATGACCAGTGAGAGGGGATATGATGTCTATCCCTTTTTCAGTTAAGAAACCGCCCAACAGGGAGGGAAGAAACGCACCTAGTTTTCAGGAAATGAGAGGATCAAGCTTCATGAGAACAGCCGAACTGATGAAGCGATACATCCCCTTTAAATAGACTTAAATGTTTCAGACAGATAAAGCAGAGCACATACAGTTCATAATAATCACTCTAACTATAAGTCGAGGGGTTTTTCTAATTGACATGGTAAAATTGTGCCTGCAGCCACCACTAAGTGAAGCTTTAAGTGCCCATAAATCTACAGTGGCAGGTGGCTGAGTGCTCATTCTGCCTACAGCTGTTCCTCCTGACTCCCTATACATATACATGCTCAGCTTGAGTAAGTGTGCATGTGTTCTAATGAGTAAAAATTGCTGCTCTCATGTAGCTGTTGTTGAACAGCTTATCTGTTACGGAAATTAAATAATCTGGCATTGGCATTCAGCGTGCCCTAGACTTCTCTCACCAAGCACCATCGGTTTGGGGATAGGCAGAGACACCAAAACACAGGAAACAGATGGTAGTGAGTGCCCCATAGTGGTGCCTGCTTAAGGGTAGACAGAATATGATCTCATCACACTGTGGTTGTATTCTGGAAAGAAGGGGGATGTAGAGCTTTATATCACGAAAAATGGGCTTCAAGGTTTTTAGCTGAGATATTATAAAATTAATCAGCACAGAATGTTAGACCAAGCGAGGACAAAGTATTAAAAGGTGGAGGTTCACTGGAAATTAGTGCATGATCTGTTAGCAACCGAGTATAGTTGAATTTTTTGAATATTTGACTTTACATATATCTAGAAATACAGTATATCTATCTATCTATCTATCTATCTATCTATCTATCTATCTATCTATCTATCCAAACTCAAACATCACTGAAAATAAATAAAATAAGCCTCCAATTTAAAAACTCAAATTAATAAAACACTTGCAGTTACGACGTCTAGAAATGTTTGAACGAATAAAATCTCATCTTATTTATCCTGCACGGTGAATGAGAAGAAGAAAAAAGATATGAGAAGCCAAAACTACTGAATGTTTCATCACCTCATCTCCCAATACAAAATGTAATAAAAAGTGATCAAATCATCAAAACTCCTTAAAGGGGTTTTGCCACAAAGTAAATTGACGTGGGAAGTTTGTAAATTAAATAATAAACATTTTCACCATTCATCATTATTAAAAATTTCTCGCTGTTTTTGTTTATTAGCTGCTCCTTCCTTTAGTGATCTATTGTTTACAGCTGCGTCTCCTAGGGATACACCCGGCTGTAGCTTCTCAACTCCTGAGACGCACATGCACAGACATCACCTCTCCTCTCAGGCAGCTACTGAGTGTTCATACCCAAGGTGCTGTCATTCTACTCCAGTCCTCTGTGCTCCTTTGTAATTAATCAAACAGTGCAAATAAATAAAAAAAGAAACCTCAATCAGGTTTGTGCATTGATAAAGAGGAAAGAAAATCCACAGATTTGGTACCTGCAGGGATTTGAACCGAGAATCTTTGTGCCTGGAGGCAAAAGTTTTACCTCTGAACTACATTGTAGCTACAAAAGGAATATATCTACTACCAGCTAGATGAATGGCCAGTATCCAGAAACCTCTGACTGATTCAAAACCACATTGAAAAAAGAGGTAATGTCTAAAATATAACTTTTTTAAAAATTAACTTAAAAATATATCCCACTAACAAATCTCTCTTTAAACTACAAAGGCGATACTGTACAATGAATAACAGTCCCCTACCCTAAAGTGCAAGATGACGCCCCGAAAAAAGGGCGCTCCCGCCCGGAAACCCGTCCCCCAGGAAAATTGACAGATATGATCCTCTAGATGGTCCTAACATGTTTCGACCAAACCTGTAAAAAATTATTATACCTGGTCACCTCAGGGGACCAAAATGCAGGAATTCAGACTAAAGGTGTTCAAAAATAATTGTCAAATAATGTACTACAGGTATACTGTGCTTAATCCAAGATTCCTGATAGAAGAAAAACACCAACTAGGGAAAAAGAGAACAGGGATGAGGTATTCATCCCAAAGAGTAAGAGGTGGTCATATCCAAGAAATCTCAATACCTTAGGTAAAAGTAATATACCTTACCAATATGTAGAGGAACCACCACATTATTTCAAGATGTAGTGATTATAGACACCTCTATGTCATCTCTAGCCCTGTCAAGGCATTGCAGCATCGGCCACATTCAATAGTTCATTGTAGCTACTCACAGCTCTTTACATAAACAGACCTTTCTTTGACTACAGAGAGGAAAGGCCTGGTGATGTCATCCTGCTGGGTCACATGATATGCAACTCAAACAAATCACACATGCCCCCTTCTGAGCACACAGAGCTGAAGAGCTGGATGCAGGAGGTATGAAATGAGATCGTGGCAAAACCCCTTTAATTACCAAAAAAGAGAAGCAGAGAAAAGATTTCCCGTCCAGTGACTTACTATTAACCGTACCACAGACTCATTCTGTGAGCGCTCATGGCACAAAGGATTGACATTGAGGGTTTTCTGTAATAAGAGAAGGAATACTATGACCTTTTTCTATCTAGGAGGCAGTTAGGAGCCTCATTGTGCGGATGTTGTAACATTGAGTCAATGATCAGTTAATTGTATTTACTAACATAACATTGACATTTCAGATGGACACGAATCCTCTGTATCGCTTTATCGTGGTTGCACAACAAAGAGCTACTGTGATCTTAAGATCCAGTCCATTAGTGGAGGAGGATTGAGAACAACAGTTAAGTATGACTGCTCCAACAGTGGAATGAGTGTCCAGAAGGCGGCCATGACTCCGGCCGTCCTGTGTCTTCTGCTGCTGAGGTGGCTCCTCTAGAAGCTTCACAGGTTCCTTGGCCAAAGCTGATGTTCTGCCATAGTCGGATTTTCCTTCACCATAAACTTTGTGTGTAATAAAGTAATGAAGATGATGCCTCCGCCTCTACTGTTTTCTGGAATTTTGCAATTTGATAATTGGTTTGTAAATGGGTTTGATGTTTTTCTCGCTCGGAATCTTCTCTATATCTCAGATAACTTGCAATGACTAAAGGCTACACAAGCCTGAAACAGTTGTCCTCTTTGTTGGGTCCGGGATTTTTTTTAATTACTAAAATTTAAAGACTGGTTTTTGGGAAATTTTTTGGGGGCCTTTGTTCTTTTTTAGGGAAAATTGGGTAAAAAATTGGGTTTCTTTTTTTCTGTCCTTTGCTTTGGGTAAAAAGGGAAGGGAAAGGGGAAAGGATTTCTGTCTTTAGGGGTTTCCCCTCGTTTTTGGGTTCTCTCTATAGGGTGATTTAAAAAATCCCAAAGGGACCCCCTTTTTTTTTTCAAAAAATTAAACAGAAAGGGGAAAAATTGCCTTTTTGCCCTCTTTTTTTAAAAGGAATTTCCAAAAACACAAAGTAGTTTTGGGAAGCGATTATTATGGGAAAAGGGTTTGAAATCGGAAAGGTTTTTTTTGGTGTTAAAAATTTTTTAGATCTTGCGTTAAATTAAAGGTTAAAAATTTCTGAGAAATCAATTTTATGATCGCGGAAATTTTCGGCGCTTCCGTCTTTTTGGCCGTCCAGCAAATAAGCTTACGAATAGAGCAGGGTAAAGATGTGTGTGCGTCTTTCAGGGCTGGGATGTTTATGGTTGCGATGGCTAAAAAATCAATAAACCCCCTTTTTTTAAAAAAATGAAAACCCCTTTCCCTGTTCAGCCCCCGGGTGCCCTCTCCCCGTCTCATAGCCGCAGGACGTGTGCTTGTTTTGTGTCCCAAACGCTCAGCGAAATTATTAAAATTTTCCCACAGAGAAAATTTACTATTTGCTGGGATCCTTACAATTTAGTTAAAATTAGGGTTTGGTAAAAATTTTTTTATTTTTTTTATGTTGAGTTTTTTTAAAGGAGCATCTCCCGCTGAAAAGTAACGGGGGGAAAAGTGGGGGGGGGGGGGCGCGGGGGCAAACAAGACAAGCTTATAAAAAAACACGGGTTTAAAGTTCACCAAGGCCCTTAGTGTAAAACTTTTGACTGAATACCCTTTATTTTTAACAGCTTGTATTGAATTTTCAGGGAAATTTTTGGGCAGCCTGAACTTAAAATTAGGATACACATCATTTCTAGTAACTGCAGGTCGCTGTGTTAGGTGAAAAAACTCCACTTTTATTATAAAGTTATACATTTTAGATGGTGTTCATTTTCTTTTTCCCCATTCTACCTTTGTTGATATATCCCCCCTCGCATTTAAAAATTTAAAACCCCACCCAATTTTATATCCCCAAAGGTGAATTAAAAAGGTCCCAAAAAATCCCGTGTTTTATAGGGGGAAAAATAACGATACGTGTTTTTTGATTTTTGGCGAAATACATTTGTTCATTGACGAAAGTTCACGAAAATTTGGAAAAAAACAGCAATTTTATGGGGAACCCCAGGTAAATTTGGGAAAAGGTGCAAAAAAAAAAGTGTTTTTTTCCAAAAAACAAAAAACCAGTTCGTTTTTTTTTTGGACTTTGGCGCATTTCAGCTTTTTTTAAATTTGCCGCAGCTTGCACTTTAAATTTTGGAAAACGAAATTTTTTAGGCCCCAAAAGGGTGAATTGAAGGGGCAAAAAAATACCGTGTATTTTTCGAAAACTAACAGATACGTGTTTTTTGCCCTTTGGCCCCAAAAAAACAGCTTTTTTTCATTGACGCAGCTTCCCCCAAACGTAAATCGGGAAAAAAACGAAATTTTATGGGGCACCACAGGTAAATTTGGGGAAAAGGGTACAAAAAAATACCGTGTATTATAGGGAAAAAAAATAACGATACGTGTTTTTTGATTTTGGTGCATTTTACCAGCTTTGTTCATTGACGCTGCTTGCACGTAAATCTAAAAAACAGAAATTTTTTTAAAAGGCACCACAGGTAAAAATTGAAAGGTGCAAAAAATCCCTTTGTATTATAGGGAAAACATAAAAAGATACGTTTTTTTTTGCACTTTTGCCAGCCCAAAATTTGTTGATAGGGGAAAACCTTGAAAGTTAAATTTAAACCCAGCAATTTTGTTTTAAATTAGAGGGATTTGAGAATTTAGCTGTGATTTGCCGTCTTTTAATAAGAGACTTTCCAAAATTTTCCCTTCCTTCTAAAATTTTTTTATATTTCTGAAAATGGAGCGAAATGCAGGTGGTAACCCAAAGCAAAGAGGGGGGTGCCCCTTCCCAAAGTGTGGTGCCCAAACGAAAGCCAGTGGGCCCGTCTTTGCGGGCCCGCCCAGGTTTGGGCTCGCGGGGGTTCGGGGGCCCCTTGTGAATCTCGGAAAAGAAACATCGTGCCTTTTCTGCCTTCCTGTGGTTAATGAAACCTGCATCCAGCAGTTTTCCTTTCCTCGCCCTTCCCCCAGTCAGGGGCCCAAAATGTCGTCTTCCCCATCATCAGCACGGGTTAAAAAATGAAGAGCCCAAATGTCAACTTTTGTACCCACCCTGTGGAAAAATCCATTTTTGAAGATCTTTTGTTGACAAAATCCGGTTGGGGCAGAAGGTTGTTAAAAGATCAAGAGGATGATTTAGTTTTGCTTAAACCGCCCGTTCCCTGAGGGCCATCAGAGGGGGGAAAAAAGGAACCCCGGCCCAATCGGAAAAAATCCCGGGCGGTCGGAAAAACCCCCTTGCGGGCCCTTTTTGTTTTAGCCCCCACAGCTTCGGGTGCAGAAAGTCGGACCCCCCCAAGTAAAACCTGTGTTGATGAAAATGTTGGATGACGCTTTGGACCCTTCGTGGTTTTTTTCCGCGAATTTACTTGGCCGAGCGCTTAATAAAGTGGCCCGGGGGAAGACGATGGGGTAGTGTAAACCCCCGGGGCCCCCCCGCCCCCCCCCCCCCAGAAAAGGGGGGAGGGCGGCCCGCAGAAGTCCGCTGATATGATTCCCCCAGCCCCCGGTCAGCGAAAAACCCCATCCTCGCTTTCGCCGTAAAAAAGGTCCAGAACCTCCAACCCTGGGCCTTCTTTGAGCAAGCCTCTGTTTTACCCTGCGATGTCATATGCCGCCTTGCCGAAAAAGCAAAAGGGGGGGAGGCAAAAACCCTTTTAAGTGGTTAACAAACCAACATGTCTATTTCCACATGAGCGAATGCATGATTTTAAAATTGGGGGGGGAAAAATTGGGCCAAAAAAGGGGCCCAGCCGACGCTGGGCCTCCAACCACTGTAAAACCCCTCTGTCTCCCCCTCCTCTTCCTCCGCCCACCCAAAAGCGTTCCTCAGGGGGCCAAATGCCCTCTAAAAGGGGAAATGATCAGGGTTTCAGCCTCCGTTCAGCCCCCCCGCCCGCCCGAGTACCCCACTACCGCCAGAGACCCATCTTCCCCCTTCCCCTTTTCCACCGGGTTTGCCCCTGAACCCCGTACAGCGGCCCAGTCTGCACCCAAAAAAACTTTTTAACCCAAACCACCCCAAAGCCAAAAGCCGGGAATGTGGGAATTGCCGGGCTTTTGGCCTTGGAAATTTTGTTTCCGGTCTGGTGGAAACAGGTGGGTTCCCCAATTTCAGGGCCCCCTGGCCTCCCCCCAATACCAGATCCCCGGAGCAGGCTTTTTCTTTGCCGGGGGAAAAGCCGTTCCCGGGCCCGGTCGCCCCTTTGTCTTCAAAAAATTTAAGCCGTTGCCCTGCTTCTGTGCCCGGGGGGAAAAAAGTCCATCTCACCCCCGAACATGGCTAGTAAGCAGGCCCAAGGCGCTAATCTCTGGGGGCAGTTTAAATGGGTGAGCTGGGTGGGTGTCTCTGGGGGTTTGCCCGGTGGTTCAGGTTTCGGGGGAAACGCTCTTAAAAAACCGAAAGGTGTTGGTGCAGGGCTCTTTCCCCCAAGGTCCTCGGGTTTGGCTTTTAAAAAATTTGGGCCCGGGAAAAACCCAAAAGGGGTTTTGTTTTTAAATCTGTCTTGGAGCCGCCCCACACACGGGTTTCGGGAAGTTTGGGGCGGATCTCCACAACGAGAGACGGGTGGGGGGTGCCCTAAACCTTTTTGGCCAGGAAAGGTGGTATGGGGATAACGGGCGAAAATTGTGGCCCCATTTTTTTTTCCTTTTGGCTGGACCCAACATACCTTGCCTGGGCACAGTCATAAAACCCCCGTCGCCCAATAAATTTCTAAAAGAGTTCCCGGGTTGGACTCCCTGCTGGGGAAGGCTCGAGGTCTGAGTTCACACTTCCGCTTTCGCACCCTGCTTCGTCCCCCCTGGTCTGCGTTGCGGGTTCAGCTCGGCCCCCCAATTTAAACCGTCCCCATTTTTGGGGACGTGGCCCAACACGGGGAATTCCCCCCCCATCCCTCCAGCGATTGGGGGAGCGGAAATGCATTACGCGTACGAAGTAAACACAGGGCCCTGAAAAGGGAAAAGGGGTTTGCGGCCCCTCGGGGTGTTGAACCACCGAAAAGTGGAGGCGGGTTTAAAAGAGCTTGCCCCATCCTTGCCAGTTTTGAAGAACCCACCAAAATTGTCATTTTGGCGGACGTTTTCCCCTTTGCAGCATGAGCATTGTGGGTCTGTTCTGGAACGATCGTTGGACACTCTGAAAAAAAAGGTCCCCCCAGCGACGGAGGGGGAAAGGCAAAAGATGGGGAAAGGAGCCTTTCTCTCCATCCGAATCCCAAAAAAGGCCGGGCGTTTCTCAAAATTTTTTCGGGGTTTTATTTTGGCAGTGGTTCGGGGGCGGGGCTAGTGCCCAAAGGAGCGCAAACAGGTCTCAGGGGGCCCCCATCTCAGGCAAAGGGAGGGCTGTTTTTGAAGCTGTGCCGGGAAAGGGGGGCCCGGGGGGGGGAGGAGGAGGAGGAGGGTATTTCCTTTTTCCCGACGTTTACCCACCGGGGCCCTTTCCCCTTGGGAAAAAGGTTGGCGCCCGGGTTTTTGGGGGGAGGGGAAGATGAGGAAGATGAGTTTGCTAGTGCCCCTGACCCCTCGACCATCTCTCACATGGGGTGCTTTGGGTGCTCCCTTTCCTCCAACATGATCCCCCGCATTTAAGGGGCCCTCAAAATGAACAACAGTTACTGGGTGGGCCCCCCTTTCCCGGATAAACCCCGGGTTTCAAAAAAACTCCCAAACCCTTTTATTCCCCCCCACCCAAATAGAGAGGGGAAAAAGCAGGGGAAAAGGAGGGGCCTTGTGATTGATCAAATGGAGGGCATTGTTGCGTCTGCTTCCCGTTTTTTCAAATGTAAAGGGTTTTGGGAAAAACGCCCGGCCCTGGGCGCAGTAAAAGTGCCAAAGTAGCCTTTTCCCGGGGAGCGCAGCAGCAGGCAAGTTGGCAGAAAGGGCCCAATGGGTGCCTCTGGCCCAAACTTTATTTACCCCCTACCAACGCTTGGGAATGCAGGGCCCCACATACAAAAAACCCCCAGAAACCCGCTTAAAATCATGGGGCACCCACTATTGGGGTCTCAAACCCGATTTTTTTTGTATGTGTTCCGGACCCCAAACGACTTTGGGTATCCAAAATGGACCCAATGGCCGAGCTGGCTCGCCACGCCATTGGGGGTGTTTTCCCCCCAAACAGCCGGTCATATCTGAGCGGCCAAACAGAAAAGCCCGCGGGGTCAATTTCAGACAAAAAGCATACGGGGTTTTCCTAAAATTAAAGTGGATCGTTTGACTTTTATTTAAGATTTAATCAGGGAAAGGTTTTCTGATGATGTTGTTTCCCCCCCCAAAATTTCCGAGGTACCGGATTTGTTGCCGGTTAATTCACATTTCTCTCCAAAAAGAAAAAGGGTTCCCTCCCTTTAAAAAACCTTTTTTTTAAAATGATCATTTCTTTCTGCCCTTTTTTTTCTCATTTTCCCCCAGTTCATTTTGCTGGTTTTGTGTGAGGGGCTGAAAAAAAAAACCGGTTTTTATGAAAAAAAAATATTCCATTTAACCCCTTCATCTTTAGGAAATTTTTGCATTTTTCAAAAGCTTTTGGGGGCTTTTTTGCCTCACAATTTTTTTTAATCAAATGGCTGGAAATCATTTTTTTTAATTTTTTTTGGGGTTAATTTTTGCTTTTGGGTTTCCGCAATAATTTTTTGGGCCTTTGGAACAGTAAATGTGGCTTTTAAGTGGATTTTTTTCCCTCACAATTTTTTCCAAATGGCTGAGAAGTCTTTTTTATTTTTTTGGGGTAGTTGCTGTGAATTCAGCAAAAATTATGGTCCTTTGGAACAGGGAAAAGTGGCCCTTTTTAAATGGATTTTCCCTCCAAAATTTTTAAAAGTGGCCCCCGGGGAAGTCATTTTTATAATTTTTTGGGTAATGCTCTTTAAATTTCAGCAATTTAAAACAGGGACTATTTTAAAAAAAATGTTTTTTAATTTTGACATTTGTTCTTCACAAATTTTTCAAAAGTGGGTCATGGGTCTTTTTTTGGGAAATTTTTTGGGGGGATTTTGCTGTGACATGCAGACTATAATACAGGTTTCCCTTTTAAAAAAATTTTTTTTTTTCTAAAAAGGAAAATTTTTTTCTTAAAAATTGTCAAGAAGTTGGGTCAAAGGGGGGATGGTGCTGTAAGAAAACAGGGAAAAAGGTAGGACATGTTAAATGGACACATATTTCAAAATGGGCTTTTTTTTTGCAAAAATCCCTTTTAAAATTAAACTATCAAAACCCCCGGGTTTTAGAAAAAACCCATTTTAAAATAAAATTAAAAAAAAAAGAAACAAAGACATGGGGGGATTCCATCCTATTTTTTAAAAAAGGGGTTTTTTTAGAATTAAAACTACTAAAAAAAATTGCATGTCAAATAGCTGTTAAGAAAATTTTCCCCTGAAATTTTACAAGGGGGTACAGGAAAAAATTTTACCAAAATGTAGGTTAAATTTAGAGGACATGGAGTTGGGGCATGGACAAAAGAACAAAATACAGAGACCATTTCCCCCAGCACGTTGAGTAAAATGAGGGAAAAAAAATGCCAAGAAAAAGGGCACCTGGGGGGTAACGAGGGGTTAACCCCCCAGTATTTCCAAGTGAAGCTCAATTGGTCCGCCACTCATACGGAGGGGGGAAGCGCCCACCAGGCTTTTTCTGTGTATGAGGAAGGGTGGAGGTTTTCACCTTCCGCCCTTTCCCCAAATCTGCTTTTTGCACGACAGTTTTTGTTCCTGCGTTTCAGGGGTTTTTTTAACCCGCGTTTAATAAATGCGGACGCCGCTGGGACTTTCACCGGGCCCCCTGTTAAATCCGGGCCCCCGGGGCATGCCCGTGGGCCCCCGGACAGGTTAGTCAATGTCCCCGTGAAACTTAAAAAGGGGGGTTTAAAAACTCCTTTTTCCCGGGACTTTTTAAAGTGGGGGTCATTTCCCGGTTTGGGGCTCAAAGCGCGTTCCCGGACAGGGATATTTTAATGTTAGTTAAAAAACATGTTGGGGTTTAAATCATACTGCCTTCTGGCACTTTTTAATTTGGGGGGGTGATGCAGGTTTAAGGGTCAGGGGTTTTTGGTACAAGAAGGGGATAAATAAAAAGGTCTGGACTTTTTTTCTGTTGGGCTTTTATAACCTAAGTGTGTTGCCTAAAATGTAGGACGTTTCATTTGACCCGTTGTGGATGTTTTTTTTTTGCTTCCCAGCCTTGTTTTTGGGGGTTAAAAAATGAAAGGGGGTTGGTTTTTCTCCCCCTTGACTTTTAAAGGAAAAAAGCCCCATTAATTCCCATGCTCAATATCGAAAAACCTTATCGGGTTGGGTCCGACTATCGGGCTATTCGATCGATCTTTTAAAACCAAAGCAATCCGCTAACAATACTACTGAAATTTTAACGAAAAACCCAACATATTTGGTATCATCAGAATTTATATGATCGCAATGCACGGAAATACAGAAAATAATTTTACTGGAAGGGAACCCTGTAAAAAGCAAACCCCCCGGGAAAAATGGGGGCAAAAATAAAATTTTTTTCGCATTCCAGTTCACTTAGAATTTTTTTTTCCAGTATATTACATGGTACATAAAATATCATTATTAAAAATACATATTGTCCCGCAAAAAAACAAAAAAGCAAAAAAAAAAACTTCATTTTTCATTGTAGAAAGGAAAAATAAAAACAATTATGGCTTTTGGAAGAGCAAAAAAATAACATAGAAAATTAAAAAGGGGGAGGTTCTTTTTGGAAAAAGAATGAAAGTTCTATTTTAAAATAGTCCCCCGGGGTGAAATTTTAAGGTATTAAAAAAACGACTTGAGGGCTTAACAAAACCCAAATGGAGTCCCCGGAGTCGATTTTCTAACCCCTTATCAACCCGAATTGAGCTGAGGCCCCTTAAAAAACCCGGCCCTTTAAAGGCTGTTAGCGACTTCACAAGCAGTAAATTAATGTTTCCCCCGTGAAAGGGAAAAGGGGGCCCCCGTTAAAATTATTTCCCCCCCCCAGTAAGTTATACGTCCCCCAGTAGGTGGGTTTTTTACTTTTTTTGGGCATGTGTGTTGTTTACATGTTTTTTTTTTCCCCTTCCTTTTCCCCCAAAGGGATATAGGCAAGGGTTTTTGATCCACCCAAACGGTTTTGGGCAGGTTATGGGTCCCCTAGCAGGGATTTTGGGGAGGGTTTTGGGTCCCCTAAACAGGTAAAAATGGGCCCGGTTATGGAAACCCCCCCGTTGGGAATAGGCAGGTTTTTGGTCCCCCCTAGGTTTTTAGGAGGTTATGGATCCCCAAACCCGGTATAAACGGCAGGTTATGGATCCCCAGAGGTTTGATTTGGGAGGTTTTGGATCCCCCAGCGGGGATTTGGCCAAAGTTATGGATCCCCCGTAGGTAAAATTTTTGGGAGGTTTAGGGGCCCCCAGCAAAGGTTTTTTAGGAGGTTTAGGTTCCCCCGCCCGGGTTTTTAGGCGGTTTAGGGGCCCCCGAGGTATATAGACAGGTTTAGGTCCCCCCCCCCGGGGATTTTTGGCCAGGTTTTGGCCCCCCCGCAAAGGGATATAGATAGCTTAAGGCCCCCAAAGCACGTGTATTTATACATAAACTTATAGGCCTCAAGCCATTTTGTAGGTTGTTTTTAAACTCCTCCCTTTCAATATTTAAAATTTGATTAAATTGCCCCCCCCCCTGCCCCTTTTAACAAATAGGTTAAAAATCCCCCCTCCCTGCACATATGACAGTAGATAATAGCCCCCCCCCTGCACAATAAACGGTTTAAATAATTTGCCCCCCCTCCCCGAACCCTAAAGACAGTAGATTAAAAGCCCCCTCCCCGCCATATAAAAGTAATTAAAAGCCCCCCTTTCCCTGAAAATTATAAAAAATAGATTTAAAAGCCCCCCTCCCTGCACCCCAAAAAAACAGTAGATAAAAGCCCCCCCCCCTGCACATTTTAAAAGTAGATAAAAGCCCAACCCCCCCACCCTATAACAGTAGATAAAAAGGCCCCCTCCCTGCACAAAAACAGAGATAATAGCCCCCCCCCTGACTTTTAACAATATATAAAAGCATTCCCCCCCTGGACCCTATAAAAGGTAGATAATTAGCCCCCACCGCACATATAACAATAGATAAAGCCCCTCCCTGCCCCAAAATACATAGAAATTTGCCCCCTCCCTGGGACATATGACAGTTGATAATTTGCCCCCCCCCCTGCACATTTTAACAATTTGATAACAGCCCCCCTCCCCGCACATTTTTAAAAATAGTTTAATTTTCCCCCCCCCCCCTGCACATATGAAAAGTAGATAACAAACCCCCCCTCCCTGCACATATAACAATAGATAATAGCTCCCCTCCCTTCACATATGACAGTGATAATAGCCCCCCCCCTGCACATATGCCGTTGATAATAGCCCCCCTTTCCCCGGCCACATATGAAGTAGATTTAAAAGCCCCCCTTTCCCCGCACCTTTAACAGTTGATTTAAAAGGCCCCCCGGCACTTTAACAAAAAGATAATTTGCCCCCCTCCCTGAAAAATTAAAAATTTTTTTATTGGCCCCCCCCCTGCCCCATATTAAAAGTAGTAAAATAGGCCCCCCCCCTGCACATATAACAGTAGATAATAGCCCCCCTCCCCCCCCAATAGGGCAGTAGTAATTTTGCCCCCCCCCCCTGCACATATAACAAATAGTTTTTAGGGCCCCCCCCGCACATATAAAAAATTTGTTAAAAAGCCCCCCTCCCTGAAAATATAAACAATTTGATTAGCACCCTCCCCGAAAATTATAAAAATAGATAATTTGGCCCCCCTCCTGCCCCATTAAACGTAGATAAAAGCCCCCCCCCCCCACTTTTTGACAGTAGATTAAAAGGGCCCCCACCCTGCACATATAGCAATAGATAATAGGCCCCCCCCCCCTGCCCTTTTAACGTGATAATTGCCCCCTCCTGCACATATAAAAGTAGTTTAAAAGCCCCCCCCCCTGCAAAATATAACGTAGATAATTCCCTCCCACACATAAACTGTAGATAATTGCCCCCCTCCCTGAAAACTTAAAAATAGATAACAGGGCCCCCCCCCCTGAAATTTTTAAAATAGATAAAAAGCTTTCCCCCCCCTGCAACTATAAAGTAGATAAAAGCCCCCTCCCTGCACATTTGACAGTAGATAATTGCCCCCTCCCCTTTCATTAAAAGACGTGATAATAGCCCCCCTCCCTGCCCTATAACAGTAGATTTTAAAAAGGGCCCCCCCTGCACATATAACAATAGATAAAAGCCCCCCCACCCTGCACATATAAAAAAAGGGTTTTTAGCCCCTCCCGGGACATAATTTTCAGTAGATTTTAGGCCCCCCCCGCCCATATTTTAAAGTAGATAATTGCCCCCCCCCCTGCCCAAAATTTGGGGGCATAGATAAAAAGCCCCCCCTGAAAATATTAAAAGTAGATAATAGGCCCCCCTGAAAATTTTTAAAATTAGATAATAGCCCCCCTTTCCCCGCAAATATAACAGTAGATTAAAAAGACCCCCCTTGAAAATAAAACAATAATTAAAAAGCCCCCCCCCCTGAAATAAACAGTTGATAATTGCTCCCCTCCCTGCACATATAACAATAGATAATAGGCCCCCTTTTGCACATATTACAGTAGATAATAGCCCCCTCCTGCACATATAACAATAGATAATAGCCCCCCCCCTGCACATATGACAAGTAGATAACAGCCCCCAGCATGAATAGGCAAATTTTTAAAAGTAATACCCTGACAGCACTTACCTGACCCGCTCCTGTCGCTGTCGCTGTCGGTGCTCCGGTCTTTTCTTCAGCGGTGGGGGAACGTCACCAGGCCGCGCGCGGGGGCGGGCGTGATGACGTGCACACCGCCCGTGCACTCGGCGCGCACCGAGCCGCATCCTGCCTGCGTCCACAGAGTATCCGGGGGCTCTCGCTCCGCTGAAGCATTCTAACTGTATGTGCGTCCGGCGGACCCGCCACCGCTGCCGTCGCCAAGGTCCTAAGCCGCTAAGCCGATAGCGGCGGCGGCGGATAGCGGCGGCGCCGGGGACTACTAGAAACCCCTTAGCAACTGATGTGCTCTGGGTGCAGGTTTTAAAAGTGAGTTATTTAGGGGGCACAACCTCACACAATGGTCAAAATCAGAGACAACCTCAATCCCATCCATTCAACTCCTCAAAGGCTGCAGTCAGTCGGCATTGTGGCGTTTAGGGCTTACAAGGAGGGAGAAAGGGATTGCTTGTTGAGGGCATCACCTCCTTTACCCCATAACATAGACACAGGGGTGCCCTCAGCAGATGTCATGGCTGCCGGTTACCAAACAAAGACCCCCTTGTCGGTCCAGTTAGTATACCTAATACACCCTGCCTGGGGAAGGAGATTGGTGACATTTCAATACACTGCAATGCTTAAGTATTGCAGTGTATTGTTGGTGCATTAAAGGGATCGCATGTACAATGTACAAGTTCCCCAGGAGGAATCCTTCAAATACTTTATCTCTTTTTGTCCTCCTAGGGAACTTGTACATTGTACATGCGATCCCTTTAATGCACCAACAATACACTGCAATACTTAAGCATTGCAGTGTATTGAAATGTCACCAATCTCCTTCCCCAGGCAGGGTGTATTAGGTATACTCACTGGACAGACAAGGGGGTCTTTGTTTGGTAACCGGCAGCCATGACATCTGCTGAGGGCACCCCTGTGTCTATGTTATGGGGTAAAGGAGGTGATGCCCTCAACAAGCAATCCCTTTCTCCCTCCTTGTAAGCCCTAAACGCCACAATGCCGATTATATATTATATATATATACATAATCCCACATATATTAAGATTAGAAACCCCAAAAATCCTAAACAATAAAAAAGTAACATGATTGCTATCACTGTGTTCTAAAAGGATACAACAATTAACGTAGCAGAAAAGTTTTAGGGGGAAGAATCAAAATATTAAGGCTATTGAACGATGAGGAGGAGGAAAGAAAAAAAATTGTGATCTAAAGGGTTAAATATTAAAATCCCCCTTTTTTGTCCTAAACGACAGAAATAGAAACATAAAAAGCTTAGTAATTAAAGGGGTATCTGGGTAATTGGGGCAAAAACTTTAACATAAAGGGAATTTTGGACCCCCTAAAATGTACAGCGCCATGGAATCAATGGCGCTTTAAAATAAATGTTAATAATAATAATAATAATAACATGAGTGTTTGTGGCACAAGTCAACGACTGCAAAAAGAGAAGACACAAATGCTATGGGAGACAGCATGGACTTGGCCTGATTACCCAGGATTGAGCAGTGGTTGTAGCATTGACAAAATTTGAGATTGTATTTGTAAAATTTTTATTTTTTAATGAGTAACAATGAATTCCAGTGGTGAAATCTTGTAAGGAAACCCAAAGGGGTGCCCCCCAGAGTTCTGTAATCTTGGCACCCTGTCGGTGTACTGAAGGCGAAATCAAAATTTAAATTTTGAATGTCCGGCGGTGGAACAAGTGTCCAAAAAGGGGCCCTGATCGGGTCCTGTGTCTTTGTGTGAGTGGGCTTTGAAGCTTTAAGGGTTTTTTATGGTCAGATCTTTCCTTAAAACCCTTTTATTTAATAAAGTAATGAAAAAGGTGCCGCCCTTCATGTTTTTGTGCTCCTCCAAATTGACCTTGGGGGGCCCATGTTGAAAACTGTCTTCGATTTTTTTGTTTCCCCTGAAAAAAATCAGATTTCCCCCCCTTTATTTTTGGCCTTTAAAAGATTAAAGGGGGCTCTGTTTTGGGTTTTTTGGGAACAAAGAAAATTTTAAACTGACCCTTTTATCATGTCCCCCTTGGTTTGTAATGGGTTTGATGTTTTGCTCACTTGGATTTTTTTCTTTCTCCTTTTCCGGTTTACCCAGAATTTATTCTATAAAAGTTCCCCCTTTTTTTTTTTTTTAGATGATGTTTTTTTTTAGGTTTTTTTTTTTTAATGGTTTTTCAGCCTGCACAGGAAATTTTTAAAAGGCCCCTTTACCCCGCTGACATCCAAGCCTTGGGTACCCGACCCGTTTTTCATTAATGAATCTAGTGGTTTTGGTTTTGGTGTCTGGATGTTCTTGGGGGTACATCAGACAAATTTTTTTTTAGAAAGCTTCTTGACCTTTGGGTGTTTTCCCAAAAGGTCTATGGGCCCCGGGAAAGGAAGGGGCCCCGGCCCCGTTTTCCCCAAATTAGTCTTTTCAATAAGGTGGCACACAACTTTCTCTCTGGTCACCCAAAAAAAAAAGAATGGGTTTGGGAAATTTTTCCCCCGGGGGTCAGAAAATAGTGTTTTTAAAAAAACAAAAACCCTTTAAAAAATTTGATGGAGGCGAAATGTTGATTTTTATGGAGCGCCCTTTTTCTATTTTAACCCCTCAACTACAGTTACATCTTCTTTTATTTTTCTCTTGAAATCAACAGAAAGAAAAACCCACTTCCTGTGTATTTTTTTTTTTTCCTGCAGAGGTTTTGGGTAAAGAAGACCCTTGGCACGGGGGTGGAAAATTGTTTGGGGAAACTCCCTGGTAAATTTGGGGGAAAAGTGCTCAGGGGGATTTTGGGCCCACTGGGGGGGACAGTGTTTCAGGAGACTCCTTGCACCAGGGGAAACAGTGCTGGGGTGACCTCCGGGCCCTCGGGGTACAATGCTTATGAGAGCTCCTGGCACTTGGAGGACGTGCTCCGGAGACCTCCTGGCACTCAAGGCACAGTCTTCGGAGAGCTCCTGGCACTCGGGGTACAATGTTTAAATGAGAGCCCCTGGAATGGGGGGACAATGCTTATGAGAGCTCCTGGCACTCGGGGGTACAATGCTTAGGGCTCCGGGCCATTTGGGGAGGAAGTGCTCCGGAGCCCTCCGGGGCATTTAAAGGCACGGGTCTTCGGAGGGGCTTCGGGCCCACTCGGGGTAAATGCTTATGAGAGCCCCTGGCACCCGGGGGAAAATGCTTATGAGAGCCCCTGGCATGGGGTACTTTGCTTATGAGGTTTAAGGGCCCCATTGGGGGAAACAGTGTCCGGAGACCTCCTGGAACTAAAGGGCCCAAAATTTCTTCGGAGGGCCCCCTGGCATGGGGGGGACAATGTTTTTGGGGAGCTCCGGGCCCACTGGGGAGGGACAGGGGTCTGAAAACCTCTTGCATCGGGGGCAGTGCTCGGGAGCCCTCCTGGCACGGGGGGGGACATTTGTGGGGGTATTTTTAATCTTTTTTGTTATTATTTTGATATTATTTTTCAGCTTCTTAAAGGGACATTATCATAATTTTTTTCTTTTTACATACTGACAAGCAATATGTGACTATTATATGATTTTTTTTTTTAATATGTTTTATTTTATATGTATATATATTTAATTAAGGGTTTCCCCCATGGACTTTTCTTCTTTGATTTTTCCCCCCTTGTGGTTCTGATAAAAACACAGAAGAGGATTTTTGATGGTCCTTGTTTCTACTCAGTTCTGGACTGAAGTAAAAATATAAACAGCAATAAACCCGATTTTGTGTGAAAACCCCCAAAATCACTCCCGTGCAAAAATAAAAGATGGGCTATTTTTCTTTAAAATATTGTCAGATTATATAATGTGTTTTATCTCTGTGGAGAGAACAATAGAGAGATCATAATATTATTACCTATTTTTGTAATATATAGACATCAGTAGTAGCTAAAGTAAAGTTTAGTCTACCCTGCCCTTTTAGGAGTTCTAATTTTCCCCAAACTGGAGAAGAACAATATTTTATGTGTAATTTTTAATTGTATATAACTGCTGAAATAAAAAAAAAAAGTATTGCCAAAATTCTAAAAAAAAAAAAAAAAAAAATTTTTCAGGGGCTATTGTTTTAAATAAAATTTTCATTTCTATCCCAAATGTTTTTTTTTTTTTAAATTACCTTCTGGGGTTTTCGATCAGGTGAGCCAACTTATTCATTGGGCACACTAGATAGAGCCATAGGAGCCCAAAAGCCCGGGGCCCCAGGGTTGAATGTGTAAACCCCGAATCCCGGAACATGCCCCGGATCCCGGGTTTTGGGGTGTTATTTAATGTTTCTGTGTTTTTGGATGTGCAAAAAATTTTAAAAAAAAAAAGGGGCGGGGGGAGCATTGGTCCCCGCCCCGACAAATTGCTACCTACAAGAATAGAGGGTGTCCCATTAGGGGGTGTGATGTACGGGGTGCTTGGGGGGTTTTTGGCCCGTTTTAAACTTTAAAACCACAACCTTTTTGGGCATCTTTCCCCAAAAAATTAGTGGGAGGTTCTTTTTAAAACCCCCGTAACATCAAAAAAGTAAACATAAGCATAGACCAATATATTTTAACGAAATTCTTCTTTACTTATGTCGCATATATGTATAAACTTCATCGGCTATTTAGCCTTAAAGTGTACCTTTAAATTTTTCATTTGTGTGATGCTCAGCCTTTTAGGAATCATAGAAAGTAGAGTCCTTTACATCATGCAAAAGTCCAAGTGAGACATGTATGGAACTACAGTAGATGCATCAAAGTTAATTTTCGTATCTATTTTTCAGTGTATAATGCGCCTGAATGTATGAAAGTGTTTTTTCTGTGATTTTAATTAAGTCTAAGGCTATGTTCACACGGCTTTTTTTGGGGGCGCATTTCACCACGTATTTTGCGGTGTACTGCGCTCTAGTATGAGCGAAATGCACCCCAATCATTACGGTAATCCACAGTTCTCATAGAGAACTATGGATTACGCCTCCTCTACCCCGCTCGTACAATACGATCGTATTGTACACGTGGGGAGATAAGCGACAGTCTATGGGGCCGGTGGGCTGCCAGCCCCCCCACCCCGTGGGAGTACGCGCCGATCAGCGTGACTCCTGAACACCCGGCCAGGGCCGGGACGACGGGTAGGCCAAGGTAGGCGACCGCCTAGGGCGCCTACCTCTGCCTATCCCTATGGGGCGCCGTCTGGGGCCCCGACCCTCGCCGGGTCCAGGCCGCTGCGTGGGCCTGAAGCGCCGGCAGCTATGTGACCGCTTCTGCGGAGCAGAGAGCGAGGGGGTCCCTGCTCGCAGACAGTGTCGGGCCCGCTCCCGGAGGATCGCTGGATCCTCCGGTGAGCTGCAGGGCCCGACACAGCGGGGGCCGCCAGGTCCTCATAGCGTGAGGACCCGCCGGGGGCCCCCGTGCGCCTCAGCCGGCAGCGTCGCATGACGTGATGTCATCGCGACGCTACCTTCCTCGGGCGCACAGCGCGTCACAGGCCGTGCACCCTAGGAGCTGCCGGTGGAGCGCGGTCTGTAGAGGACAGAAGAGGTGCGCGCGCCCGGGATGCCGGTTAGTATTAATGTTGTTGTTTTTAAGTGCCTGCCTGTGGCCCACTATTTTTCTCCCTTGGCCCCCATACGCCTGCCTGAGGCCCCCTAGATCCTGCCTGCCTGTGGCCCCCTATCTCCCGCCTGCGGCCCCTATAATGCCTGCCTGTGGCCCCTATATCCTGCCTGCCTGCGGCCCCAATAATGCCTCCCTGCGGCCCCCATAATGCCTGCCTGCGGCCCCCTATAATGCCTGCTTTTGGGCCCCCCTATAACCTGCCTGCGGCCCCATAATGCCTGCCTGTGGCCCCCATAATGCCTGCCTGCGGCCCCTATAATACCTGCCTGTGGCCCCTTAATGCCTGCCTGCGGCCACCTATAATGCCTGCCTGTGGCCCCCTATATCCTGCCTGTGGCCCCCTATATCCTGCCTGTGGCCTCTATAATGCCTGCCTGCGGCCCCCCTATAATGCCTGCCTGGTGCCCCTATATGCCTGCCTGGTGCCCCCATACGCCTGCCTGGTGCCCCCATACGCCTGCCTGAGCCCCCATACGCCTGCCTGTGGCCCCCATATGCCTGCCTGAGGTCCCATATGCCTGCCTGTGGCCCCATACGCCTCCCTGTGGCCCTTTACGCCTGCCTGTGGCCCTTATACGCTCCCTGTGGCCCATACGCCTGCCTGTGGCCCCTATACGCCTGCCTGTGGCCCCTTTTACCCCTGCCTGTGGCCCCATACGCGCCTGTAGCCCCATACGCCTGCCTGAATCCCTAGCTATATATTGCCTGAGCCCCTAGCTATATACCTGCCTGAGTCCCCATATATTTATATACCTACCTGTCTAAGGGGACAATATCTATATACCTCCCTGACTGAGAGGGCATATCTATATACCTGTCTGACAAGGGGACTTATATACCTATAATTAAGGAGTTACCTGGAAATGTGAGGAATCTAAGATATTTGTGTCCAAATCTCAGGGAGAGTATTGGCCGGGAGCAATCAGCATGAAGGTGAGAACCGGATGGAGAAGAAAAAGGGGAAAATGAACGACGCTGATCAGAAAAGACGTCTCCGGTGGTCACCTAAATGTAACTGCAGTGTAATCACTTATATTTCTGCAAAGCGTCTTACATACAACTAGTATCTACCACTATCAGTCACTGTATGGCGGTGGTATATGTAATCAGAGCCCGTGTACAGTGATAGTCACATGTGGGGGTCACGTTCGGTCAGGGTCTGGCAGGGTTATTTGATCCCTTTAAATAGTAATAGTTTTGGGTCTTGGTTTTTTTAGGAGTGTTTTTTTAGTAACAATTTATTCGTTGGTAGATTTGCTCCATGTATCGGTGGATTATTTAGTGACTGTTATTTAGAGGTATTACACTGTCATACGGAGGGGAGCGATTTTGAAAATGCAAATTTGTCAGGGCTGATTTTCATTGTGCAGTGACTGTGAGGAGATGGACGGGAGCTATGTGGAATGTGCAGAAAAATTTGTGACAGGACTGGCGCAGGGGTGAGAGGAATTAGTGTGTGTGTGTGGGGGGGTATTTTTTTGAGAGCGAGGGGGGGGCGCCATTGGCTGGACTCGCCTAGGGCACCAAAATGCCTTGTCCCGGCCCTGCACCCGGCGTAATTGCGGGGCATACTGTACGCCCCGCTATTAAGCTGTGTGAACATACACTAGAGTTCCTCTTCTCTCGCCTGTGTGTTTGGCGCATTATGGAACTTAGATGCTTTAGTAATGCCCCAAACATGTATAAAGGCTACAGATAGGCTGGAAATAAGAAAGCATTAGAATAAACATGTCAGTGATAGAAACTAAGGGACTGATCCTGCTTGGAGGACCACAGGTCCCAGCAATACCTGTGCTGTGCTGGCTCTTGCTGTATGTAGAATAAAGGGTGAGAGCAGCAAAAATACTTTTAAAATGTAGTAAAAATTCATCAGTGGTTATTTAATGTAAAACTAGTTTTAGATTCTATCAAACTTAAACACATTTTATAGGAGATATTTTTGAGATATATATTTTTAGATTATTTTTATATGATATTTTTAAATTTAAATAATTTAATTTTATACAGTTTGATAATTGTAATAAATTACTTTTTATTATTGTACTGGTGGAAGTTGAGAAATATTGGACATTTTTTTCCCTAACAGCAAATCCAGCTCCACTGCGACTCCTCGGGCTCAGGCAGAGCACATTGGAATAGGTCTGCCTGTAATTTTGCTGAACCACATTCATATATGTGTCTAATATTACGATTGTGGTGCGACGCCCCCCGAACGCCCCCAAAACGCCCCCTCATGTTTAGACACATTAGAAAGTGCTGAGTCTATCACATTTGTTTGCTGCATTAGACATCGTAGCCGGCTCAGGCGCATTCTATGCCAGAAAAGGGTGAAAAACCCAATCATACAGGTCTCCCCAAGTATGCATCAGCGTCTATTCCGCACACCTAATCAGCACCGTTGTGCTGAAGGCTCCGCAATACTTGGACAATACTTGAACTTTTGCATGAGCCTTTCTATGACTCCTGAAAGGCTGAGCGTCACACAAACGAAAAATCAAAAAGGTACACCTTAAGGCTAAATAGCCAATGAAGTTTTATGTATATATGTGACATAAGTAAGGAAGAATTTGGGCAGGACCTTCTGTACTGATATGCCTGGGGGCCCATAATGCTGTGAAGATGGCTCTGGACTCAATACCTTCTATCAGAGGCAGAGACACTAGTGGTGATTAGAGCACTGACCGCCTCCAATTAAAGTATTTTCTTTGCCTAATGACCCAATATTATTATTATTCCTATGTGTAATGTTCTGGTATATGATATAGATACAGTATCGCTATAAGCTAGCACATAACAGGTGGAAAAAAAGATAAAAATAATGCATAGTTTTGCGACCAAATTGCAATGGCTGATGACGCGTGTAGCCGCTGTCAGGGACCGGTCAGGGACACACACACAGACACAGATAAGTGGGCCCTGACTGATCCCAGCCCCTGTCCATGCCTTTTGGGGAACCCGACTCCTTAATAGGCCGGCCCCAACCGGAAGAGTGATGGCTGCACTGATATAGGTGCGACACAGACAGGACAAACAGACACAGAACAAATAAGCGAAGTCGGGCGGTCCAAGTCGGCAACAGTACAGGCAGTGTGGTACAGAAACGTGAGACAAAAAGGATAAACAGAATACAAGCCAAAGGTCAATACCGGTCAGGTGCAGCAGTACAAAATCACTATGAAACAGAGATTAGTCAGGAGAACAGCAGGGTCAAATACAGAAAGGCAAAAGCAAAAGGAAGAGCTAGCTATAAGCAAAAGACCTCTATAGCAGGCAAAGATGGAAGTGAAATTAACCTTTAACCCCTTACCGACGTTTGCCGTATGAGTACGTCAAAACGCCGGTAAGCGGCTTTGAAACGCTATCGCGGCGCGATCCCGCTTCACAGCCGCCGGGTGTTAGCGGCTAATTGCAGCTAACACCCGGCGGTTTACCCATCATGAAAAAACTTTGAGACTCTCGGTTCACATATTTTGATCAAAAGATGTTTAAGCTGCCCACGACTTTCAACGTGATCTCAAAATCGGGCAGTCCTATGCTATCTTTACCTCTCAATCGAGCCAATCAGGCCTCTCGCCGGGTCAACCGACCTCCATTATTCAGAGAGAAACAATAAAAAAACACCCAACCTGCAAGCTGCCCTTCTTATGACAGCCTGTGAGAGTGGGCGGGGACAGAAACCCAAAATGGAAGCACCCCTTCCTTCCCATATAGGTTAAAATCCAAAGGTTTTAACCCATCAGGCGCCGCGGCAAAGATGGCTGCGGCGTCTGAATGACAGAAAAGCGGTGCCGCGCACCGCTTTTCAGCCCGATCGGGACATCAGCGGCAAGATCGCTGAGTCCCGACGGGCTAACATGGCAGCGCAGAGCCCTGTGAACGCTCTGATCGCTGCCATGTTCCTGTTTGCCCCACTTCCGTCTGCAGACAGGAAGTGGGGAAAACCGCCATAATTTGTACACCCTAATGCATTGCATAGGCAATGCATTAGGGTGTACTAACGATCGCGCCCCCTAGTGGTCAAGCACCATAGGGGGACTAAATGTTAAAGTAAAAAAAAAAAAAAGTTTTAATGTACAAAAAAGAAAAAAAAGTATTAAAAGTTCAAATCACCCCCCTTTCCCCATTTTACAAATAAAAACAATAAAATAATAAAAAGGTTACACATATTTGGTATCGCCGTGCCCGAAAAAGTCCGATCTATAAAAATATAATATAATTTATCCTGTACGCTGAACACCGTAGAAGAAAAAAAATTCCAAACGCCAAAATTGCGTTTTTTTGGTCATTTCACGTCACATAAAAATTGGAATAAAAGTAATCAAAAAAGTCGCATCCATTTCAAGGTGCTTGCATTAAAAAGTACACATTTGCCCACAAAAAATGCCTCCTCACTGACGTCCGTAGGTGTTATCACAAAAAAGTTATTGGTCGCACAAAATGGCGCCACAGCGCAAATTTCAAGAATAGAAAATGTTTGGAATTTTTTTACGGTATCAAAACATAACGGAAACCCTACATGTTTGGTATTGCCGGATGCATATCAACCTGTAGAATACAGATAACACATCATTTTTACCAAAGATTAAACTCTGTAAAAACAAACCTCCCACAAACATGGCGCAAGTACATTTTTTTTTCACATTTTGCCCCACTTAGAATTTTTTTGCCGTTCCCTAGTATATTCTATAGTAATATGAATAACACCAATAGAAAGTACAACTTGTCCCACAAAATAAAAGCCCTCATATGTCTATGTAGGTGGAAAAATAAAAAAGTTATGGCTTTCAGAAGGCAAAGAGCAAAAAAATTTAGAGCCATATTATTATGACCGTCCTTCAGGAAGGGGTTAAATAGGGAACCAAAGAAGGCAGAACTGAGGCCATAGGTGGAAAGAAACACAAGGTCGGATAGGAACAGAAGGTTGTCAATCAAAAGGAGAAACTCATTAACTCAAAGAGTGCTGGAGGATTCCTGGCCAGGGCGTTGGCCAGGAATCAATCAAGCAAACAGTGAGGAGAACACAGTTCACACTAGTGAATGCAATTCCAAACATCATGTAAGAAACCAGGGCTTCCGTCGCAATGGCCGCGGCCGGCGAGCAGAGCTCAAAGCTGAGGCTCTGTCAGGCATGATCATGACAGCCGCAGTGTGAGAACCCTGCACCTGTATTGCAGTGGTTGGTGGTGATGTGTCAGTCACGGCCTCCAAGCAGATTGTTTGCTCCTATAAAGCTGGTTACATTGTAACCTTGATTTCAATAACTTCAATCATTTGCCGATCATCTATAGAAACGCGTCAGCAGCCGAACAGACATTGATAAAAGCAAGAATAAAGAATGAAGATACTGATAAAGGTTATGGTTTGTCTAGGAATAGAGGGAGACAACGCGCACTTTGAAATAGGAGGTGACGTGTTTTATAAGGTCCCTTAACAAAGTCCTCACGTGAAATGTGCGTCGGGAACCTCTTCAGTGGCGGTCACCATTTTGGGGTAACTGCTTTCCACTCCCGGCCTCTATCAGTCACGTGACTAATACTTTCTTATTTATGACACTATTTATTTTCTGCAAACCTTTATATGAACCTACAATCAATGCAATCTACTCACTGTATTTATTGCACTTTGGCACTTTATCTTCTCTAGTTAATGTTATACATTTTATGTACTTTTACCTCTAGCACTGACTTATCTATTATATTACTTGCTCTCAGATATATTTTCCATTTGACTGTACATTTTATGATTTATTGTTGAATTAGTTTGCTTATTCTACCATAATCATAATATTCATATCAGATTTGAGTCATTATATCTATATTTAAAGAGGTTTTACCACAAAGGCATTTCATGCCTGGTTTGTCCTCTCTGCAGTGTATGATTTGTTTGAACGGCATATCATGTGACCCATCAAGCTTGACATCACCATGCTTTTCCCCACAGTGTGCTCACTCTAGTCACACAAAGGTTTGTTTATGTAAAGAGCTTTGAGCAGCTACAATGTAGCTGAGTGGGTTCTTTTGACAGCACCTGGGGTTGAACACTCGCTCAGAAGTGAGTGTGTGTGATTACTAAGCAGGGAAGAGACAGAAAGTAGCTGCCTGAGAGGACAGGTTATGTGTGGCCAGGGTTGAGGAGTTCTCGTCACTGGTTGGATCCCCTAGAGATAAGCTATGCACTATGGATCATTATGGGAGCAGCTAAAACACAAATAGTAGAAAACTGTTAATCATAATGAATGGAGAAAATGTTTATTTTTTAATTTGCAAACTTCTTTTCTTCCTACTTACTTTGTGGCAAAAACCCTTTAATGTTCCCCTTCATTCTGAGCACTGCTGTTCCCTTCTGTGCCATTTTTAACTTGTGTTGTATTTCTGTCTATGAATTAATAAAATATTCCTGATCTCATTTTATATTTGGTTAACTAATGTGTGTCTTTACTTTCAAATTTTTTGGTGCATATTTCTCAGTTTTTGTGCTAGTGTAAATGTATCTTGCGTTTGGCATATTCATACACATTTTATAAGCAATACACAAAGGGCCTTATGTATGGAAACTGTCTAGCAGTAAGACTGTCTTTGTTGTCCATAACAACCAATCAGAGCTCATATCTACCAGTCAAAGCCCAGAGCTGCCAACCAGAGCCCATAGCAACCAATCAAAGCCCATAACAACCAAACAGATCCCATAGCAACAAATCAGAGTTCCGTGGGATAGTGGAACAGTCTCATGGTGGTCACAAGACGCCACTGTTTCTGATTTCTGGTGTATACAAATTAGAGACTTGTGATAACTGTCACACAAGGCAGCAGCCATTTTGGGGAAGCAGTGGAGAAGACACACAGAGATCAGGAGAGGACAGACGCTGGGTGAGGATCGACTCAGCTTTCTCTGAATCTGTTAGGCTCTGAACTGTGAGTTGCTCCAGAGAGAGAGAGAGGAGTCTGGCTGTCTACACTGATACTGTTGTCTGGCAAAGCTCTGGGATGGAAGGGATACTCTGCAGAGACTGAGAAGAGCAACTACATCTGGGATATAAGCTCAATCAGTGGGGATATTCACCTCAGAGCAGGAACTGCCGGCCATCGCAAGGTACCCCACTCATATGTGTGCATGTCAATGAACCGAGGACTGTGTGCAGGCCTGTAGTTAGTTTAGTTAGGGCAGGTTTGGTTTCAGGCCATAAGGGGTTACTCAAGTATGCCACCATTTTCGGGACTTTGAAAAGGGCTTGCTTTTGCACTGCTATTCACACGATCGGTTCGCCTGCGAGAGAATTTGTATTATATGTGTATTTCGGAGGAAGCAGGTAAACCTGGTTAAGTTGTAAGCTGCTGTGCTGCACCGTGAGCGCGCCTGTGAACAGAACCACACATGATCGTTCCTGTTTGTTTGTCCGGTATTAAAAGGTAAAGGGTATTCGGCCTTTCCGAACCCCAAGGGTAGGTAAACTTATTGTGCATCCTGAGGACACACTCCCGGCGGCACGCTGTGTGGCACAGGGGTCTAGGGCACAAGTTTATACACAAGTGTTTGGGGGATTTGTTTACCATACTTTCCTAAAACGTTCAGTGAATCAAACTGTTATTGAACTGTCTGCGTGTTTGAAGAAAATCCAAACTCTCCACTCCAAACAGGTCTCAGTAACTTCTGCCTGCTCCTTGAGCAATTAATCCTGGGTGTGCATCCAGTATGTAGGTCCGGAGACAGCCCATGGATCCAATGGTTTAAGCCTTAAGCAAAACAATGAATGTTCTACGGTTCCATCATAAAACAATATTTTTATTTCATTCCTTTAAAAATGCATATCTGTGCATATCAGCAAGAAACCGCCGATGTGTTTCGGGTTGTTTCACCCTTAATCATGGCATATAGTTCTCATACAAGCTCACCTGTATATGCAAAAACCTAGGTCACATGTTCTGTTGACCAAACACATGATGCAGATACAACCAAATTTAAAAACAAAAACTGAAATGCAAGTCACATAAACATTCTATTAATAATGGTACAATAAATCATTCCTGTAATTAAGGCCATTTGGCATTCTAGAATTCAACCTAAAAATCCAATGTGCTTCTCTTTTATATAAAAATTTCCTAACATCACCTCCCCTACATTTGGGCTTAACATGTTCAATACCGAAAAAAAGGAAACCAGAGACATCCCCCTGGTGGACTGTGGAGAAATGGCGGGGGGCTCCTGAAACATTCACATAACTGGGATTTTTTATATGCAATAGATGTTCATAGATCCTTCTTTTCACGCATCGGCTCGTGCAGCCTACATATATCAGTTCACATATTTTGCACTTAATAACATAGACCACAAAATCTGTATTGCAGTTAATAAAACTGTTTATCCTATATTTCTGGTCACTGTTACAAGGAGAGAATTCTCTGACACAGTCAGTGAACTGGCACATGTTGCAACGCAGGCCTCTGCATTTATAATTCCCCTTCATAGTCAGCCAAGTTCTATCTGGAGGATTAGACAAAAATATACTTGGGGATAATATGGTTGCAAGTGACTTACCCCGTCTTGACACAAAACGTACACCCTTGTTCAATATATGCGCAGATACCTCATCCTGGAATAAAACTAGTAAATTTTTTTGAATGATGCTTGTAATCTGTTTGAATTGTCTGCTGAAAGTGGTCACAAAAGTTAACGGTTCCGAACAATTCCTAGTATCCATATTGTTTTTCTTTCCGTTTAAACACTCCCTTCTGTTCCTATTAAAATGCTATTCTTTTTCTCTCTCAATGTGCCATTTTTTATAACCCTTTTCTAAAAAGGGGCTTAAAATAATCCAAACTCTGTTGAGAGAAGATCAGAATTAGCAAGCCCGTTTTGCTCGAGTAATTCTCCCCCGGGATCGAACGTATTTATGTAGGGTGGTTTCGCTAGAGTAGCACGCTTCCCCAGCGTTTCCTTTTTGTTTAAGGTGGTTTTAACAGTTTTCCCCCCCAATAAATCTATATCAAAAAAATTTCCTGTTTCTTTGTTGCATTAAAAAATTTAAATTAACCAAAATTTTTATTAAACACAAAGCCCCCAAACCCCTTCCTTCCAAACCAGTTGTATCACAAAACCCCAAATAAGAATATTTGAAAAGGTTTTTTAAGAAATTTATCCCCCCCCCACCAAGCAATTAAAAGGGGGAGAAGGGGGAAAACTTCGCCCCATTGGCGCTCCCTGTTTTTGAAGATAAAAAATTCCTCAAAAAAGAAAGAAAATTTTGTGTTAAAAGATATTTCACAATTTCCAAAATTTCAACAGACTTTGAATAAGGACTGGATTTTAAAAATGAAAGCAAGGGTGTTAAATTGCTGACCCTTGGGGGGATTATAGGGGCCACCCTCGCTGAATCAAAAAAAAGTTTCATCCCAAAGAATTTTAAAATTCCAATCCAGACGCTTGAGTATGGGGGGTATTGTTATATGGGTTGTAATTTGAGATGGGCGAAACGATTCTAACGAAGTGGAATTCGGAAATTTTAAAAAAATTTCAGAAACTTTGGTTCGGAACGAAGTCGAACTTTGGGGTATTCGGGGTGAGAAGTGTGCTTTTGATTGATAAATGTCTGCGAGCACTGGCCTACATGGGGCAAAGCACTTGGGAGGAAAAGGGCATACCTGCAACAGTCAGAGGTGAGGCAATCGGACCAGCGGGATTCTGTGCGTCACCGCCAAAATAAGTCGGGGCGCAGCTGGGGCTTCCCCCCCCCCTCCCCTCCTGTGTCATCAGGGGAAGGGGCTGCCGCGGCTGATTGTGATAGCTCTTTCTGAAGAAATTTATTTTAACGCATTTCTGTGGGGGGTCTAAACTTGTCTCAGAGACTGTTCTCTTAAAGTTTATTTTTTAATTTTTTTGGGGTTTTTGGATTGAAAACCCGTGTGCCCATGCAGCTGCATATACATTCAATATCCAAGTGGGATCTAAGCCCGTTCGTTGTATTATTTTAAAAAAAACAGCGTTTTTTACAATACAAATACCACTTTTTTTTTTGGTGCTCAATTCTATTGCGCAATTTACATCCCGGGGTTAATTTAAAGGGTTTTTTTGGGCGTGCTGACCCCCAAAAACCTTCTTTTTCAACGC